>MU223805.1:1135829-1184523 GCA_018584345.1 Thuja plicata | reverse complement strand
CTCAAGACTATTGTATTTCTTCTTCCATGTCTTCCTGCGTGCATTCTTTGCTTGAACATCTCCTTCAAACATGTCTTCTAAATATTTCCATATGGAATATGCTCTGTCAATTTTCTTGATTTTAGAAGATTCACTGTCAGATAAGGCACTGATTAGGGCTTCTTTGGAAATTGCATTATGTGTAAATATGTCCTTTTGTCTATTGGTAGCATCATCCTTTGCAAGGTCTTTCAAAGATGGAATTACAACCTCTTGTGTAGAAATTTAAAAGATCTCAAATCCAATGCACTGTAGATGTGTTATCATTTTGTTTTTCCAATCCAAATAATTCTTTCCATCGAACTTAGGGCTTTCTTTTCTGAAGTAAGACATCTAATCTACCTTAAGCTGTTAGGCTTCTTCTCCAAGGCACTTGGCTCTGATACCAATTGTTAGATTAGTCCCAAAGGATAACTGAGGGGGGGGGGGGGGGGGGGTGAATCAGTTATTAGTTACTTCAATCCTTTTTACTTCTTTAGCTTTAGTATGCAACAAAGTAAATGCATAATCAGATAACACAGTACTCAACACATAATTTGATTACGGGGAAACCAAATGGTAAAAACCCCGGTGTGAATTAGCACCCACAATAAACTATAATTGTTTTTAGTAATCCCTATTAGAAGATATTTCAACCATGTTAGGAGTTGTACAATACAATGCAATAAGTATAGTGACTTGGTTAAGGGTCGGACCCTGTTAGGAGTCTTTTACAAATAACCCTATTAGGGGTGTGGACTCACTATCCAAAAGCTCACTGCTTGATGGTGAAGGATACAACCTTATGTATAACAGATATGCACTATATCTCATGATGAAATATAGAGTAGACCTGCTGTCTTGATCAGTTCCAGTGTATTACAATCTTTCACTTCTTCTTCACATAGATCTTTGATGAATGAACCAACTCTGATAATCTGCTCTATACATCTTTCTTTACATTTCGTATCATTCACACTTGGTGTATCACAATTGAACTGATATAAGTATCTTCTCCAAATTAGAAGATCATGTCAGCTCTTAGAAACACTTCATCAATATCTTAGTTAGCTTAACTAAGCACGCAAACAATATTAAGTCTGTGCAAGTCAGTGCTGAACAGACGCGACGCTTCACTGAGTCAGCCTCACCAAATTAACCATAACTTTGCAATCATCTTGAAACACATTTGGTGCCTCTAGATTTATATCATCAACTCATAATTAATCATGCATATACACATGCATATCCTGAAGATAGGTGCAACTCATGAGACACATTATATACGTCGGCCCTAAATCGTTATACATCCAGAACTGTAACTGCTAATAACAGAATTACATAACTTTACTGAAACATTGTATCTGGGTCTGCGTGTATGAACATGACATAATAAACATGTCAACAACATGTATCTATCCATGCAAGTCTTCATGTCATCATTCACATAAGTTCATACAGAATTAGTACTGTGTATTATATGTTGTGATCAATGACAAACATACAATCAATCAACTGCTCTGAATCAAATCTCCAACAATATCTCCCTTGGGCATCACTACAATGTATCCTGATCTTTGGTGAAAAACATACTCACCTGGTGGTACAAGTATATAAAATGATAGCTTTCTCAAGAAAATTTTAGCCTTGTTAGGATCAGAATTAACAACAATATCTTTTTTCTAATTCAAAGTTTGCGTAATTCCTTCAAAAAACTTCATTAGAGCATCAATTTTCCTTTCAAAGGGCTTGAAGTCCCTCAATAGATCATAATCTCTATCAAAATGTTGTACAAATTCAAGAGTCTTCTTATACACTAGCCACTTCTCCTTCCTAACTTCCTGTTGTAATATGAACTCATTTCTAACAATGTCTTCAGGAAAGTAGAATTGATGATCCATTACTACGCACCTAGTTTTATTCTTAAACATATTACTTAAGAAACCCTCGGGGTCAGCACACCTTTCCATTGATGTTTCCAGTTAATAAGGCTTAAAAACCTTATCCATGTGCACCCATCCACCCTTGATAATAAAAATATGGTGGGCAATAGTGATAGTGGGAAAGATGGAACCCCTGTTCTTCCCAGTTAGTACAATCTCTTGCAGACCGCTAATCTTTCTGACAATCTTAGTAATACCAACCTTCAAAGGAGCTTGGTAAGGAAGAAAATATGGAGTACCCCTGAAACCATACACTTCAAATATAGTTGAAATATAATACGTGATGATATTTCTCCAATTATGTATGATTTTTATATCCTTAGCATAATTCTTTGGTCTTATGAAAGACAAAAAAGCTTTTGGAATCTTGGGATCCTCAAGAAAAATAGGGCTCTAAGCCTTACAACAAAACATCTATCAAAATAAACAAAGATGGAATCTTCTCTGTTCCAGGATAACTCCCAATCCACAATTAGATTGACATTTCTTCACCATCCTTCATCTTCATAAGATCAATTTATTTCTCAAAATAACATGCACCTGTGATAGCTAAATGTGGGCCTCTGATTTAGCCATACACTTCAACATGGTTATTATACTTTAGCTGCATCTATGAATGAATATGGATTTATTCATCCTGCATGTCTGAAAGAGTTGACCTATTGCCTTCTAGAAAGCAGGAGTATGAGCTTTCTCTTAGATCATTGCAAGCTTAGTGACTACACACTAACCTAAATAAAGGATTTAAAGCTATGATAAAATATCTAAGATGATAAGCATATGCAGTTTGTTGTTCATCCAAGCTACTTAAGATTGATTTTAGAAGCACCAAATTGAAAAGTGAAAGATTCTTTTTAAAACCCAAATTGAATGTGCTCTAATGATTAGATTTGCATGCTTGAAATTAAACAATAATTATAAATGATAAATGCTAAGAAAAGAGAAGAAAATGCAGCATAATAACCTTAGATAAAAGGTTAGGATCCTTTGTGAAGGAAAAGAGTTTCTCTTTTATAGAAATCTCTCTCGAATCGACGGTCGAGATTGAACAAAAAGAGTGGCTCAGATTCGATTGAAGAAGCACAATCCATGTGAAAGTGATTCAATTGGTCGAGAGGGTCAGTTGACTAAACTGACTGATTAGTTATTTTGGAAACTTCCAAAATCAGTTGACAGTTAACTGAAATGTTTCCAAAATGATAAACAGTGGAGAATCAGTTATATGAGTGGAACTGGATTGTTTCCATTTTGAAAAATCAGTTAACTGGATTTGATGATGTCATATGCATTTTTAATAAATTAATTGATTTTGGATGCACATTTATGTTTTTATAATTAATTTAATTTCTTTTTGATTTAATTGACAATTTTGTAATTTTTATTTAATTAATATATTAGAATATCAATTAAATAATAGTATAAAGTTTATTTGCCAATGTAATGTGATTTTATTAATTAATTAATTAACCAAGTAAGATGATCACTTAGGACCTAGGGTTTAGGTCAGATCAGTTCAAATTTGATAATTTCCTGTTTGATTTAGGACTTAGAATAATCAAGATTAGGGTTTCTTGATGAATTATTGAGATTGGGGGTCTAGGGTTTAGGTGACCATTTTTAGGTGATTACAACACCTTTATATAGAAACATGTGCATTAGCATTACATACCATCCAAATGGTTTATCCACCTTTGATTTATGAATACCAACTAGGCCTGTGAATTAAATCAACAACAAAAGGTGCCGAGTAAAAAATGACAACAAGATGAGGGTGAAGGACCTGAACCATCATAAACATGCAGTGGCTTGGCATTACTGTTTCTAAATCCTTTCCAAAACTCTGACACAAGGAGGAATACATTAACCTTTTCCTTCATATTGAAATAATCTAATTTAATTTTCTCTAGGGTATTAGGACCTGCTACAATTAATCCTCCAACCTTGTCAAAATATTCCCTTAAAGGTCCAATTCTGAGATAATCCATTTGGGTCTTGTATACTTCTCTAAAAGATTCAAAATTAATCTCTTCAAGTTGGGAAGAGGGCTCATTCAAAGGGAAAAATTCATGAATTTTATTAGTAGTGATGTTTATTAGAGGGTTAGCATCCACATCACTCACCACCCCAGCCACTGAGTTATAGTTCTTTGCCACTTGGAGCAGGATGTCAGCATCCATGAAAAAATTTGGAACCACTAGCTTCCCCACATAAAATTAGCAAATATTACTGCTGGGAGTAAAGGAATTCCTTTGAGAAAAACCCACTTTGAAAAGAGCTAAACCAAACACATTGATATTTGCACCCCTGATCCAGTTACCTTAATCATATAAAACATCACCTACTTTCAAACGAGGGTTTTTTTTGGCACTTATTCTTTTAATTTGGAAGAAACATTAATAGACTTATCAAGTTGCTCCAAAAAATCATCACATACCACTGTTTCTTGATAGTCTACTTTATCCTTGAACTCCCTACGTGGTTCCATCTTTGAAACTAGGGTATTGTAACAAAATAGCTTAAGTGTAGACAAACCCTACTTCCTTCAAACTTCTATTCAAGCCAGCCCTCAAATTCACAGAATGCAGAAGCAACTAGATAGAAAAAATTACCTGCTTCAAAAGATGCTAGAAAATAGATCAAATACATTGCATTTCAGCTCCGCTTTGCTTCTCTGAAAATTGTAACATTTGAATAAAAAATGGAGTGCTTTACAGTATAACCTCGCCAATAATTTGCATTAATTTTTGATACGGTAACCACACGCTTCATAATTAATTATTCATTTTTCAAAACCTACGGCTCAATAGTAAAACAAAGCTTGTCACACCAGAAAAATAAATTTAAAACACAACCATTAATTTGGATCCATCTCAGCACATTGTGTGGTCCATAAAAGTCAATAAACCAACAACCTCCACATCACAACAATAGTGGTGAAAGAAACCAATAAATGAGCGACATTTCAACTCCATGTAGCACCTTTGGTTCTTCTTTACTCTTCCTCATCAACCTAGATAGGTGTCACTAAGGCATGATCCCGCGATGAGTATCCTTGGTGCAATTTTGAATCAAGGATCACACCTACCATTGGATTAAAACCGACCTAACCCATCTTTACCTCCTTTCAAATTACCGGACCTACAATCTCAAAGTGGATACATGTCATTCAGGTGTGATCCCATGATGAATAAAAAGAGGTGCAACTTCTCTTAGTGGCATCACGCCAATCGTTGGATAAAAACCAACATGCTTGATGTTTTATCTTTTGGCCCCACTAAGGGGAGATCTCCAGATGAACACTTATTATCTAAGTGTCATCCCGCTATGAATAAACAATGAGAATCTTCTATTCCAGACATCAATCCTTCCATCTAATCAAAAAAGAAATGAATTAACTTTATGCTCCTTTTAGCCCTGGCCAGGTCCCGCCACTAGCCACATGTCACACAGGCGCGATGCCTTGAAGATAAACCTCCTCACATATTTTATTCACAAAATTGTTCCCACTGTTGGATTAACTCTTATCTAACCAAATTTATCTTCCTTTTAACTTTGAAAATGTCAGCCCCACGATCTTAAGATAGACACTTGTCACTCAAGCGTGAGGCCTCTATGAGTATCTTTGGTGTAACTTATGATCTAGGCATCACGCATGCCATTCAATCAAAAAATATCTGCTCAACATCTTTCAAATCGTAATATACTGTAAGGACTTCAGACTTAGGAAAAATTAAAACACGGGCCCTGCTAGGACTTAGGACTTGAAAAAAGATGTCCCCCACATGATGAATTAAGACACATGATATAAAATGACTTAAGTGGTGTATCATCTTAAAATGGAAGAACTTCCATGTTAAGACTGTCTAGCCCTCCTTAGGGGGTGTTTTGGGCTATTATCATGTTGTCCTCTCATTTCTGCCCCCTTTTCATCTTTTGTGCCTGTTTAGAACCTTGATTGGGCCTCTTTGGGCACTATTTTCCCCACCTGGCATATTTTCCAAGGGTCTTAACCCCCTGGGTCAAGGTCGAACTCAACCTTGGCCTAGGTTAAGGTCAACCTCAACCTTGAACCAGGTCCCCCTTTTTTTCATTGGAAAGTTTTCCAGATGCGGGGGGATACTCAAAAGTTTATTTTCCCACTTCCGGGTCAGTTGTTTTAGGCTTCAAAATGGAGAATCTTAAAAATATATTTAATATAGGTCCACTTCTAGGAGTATGAGCCTAATTTGAATTTAATTCTCATATTTTGGCCTCTCTAAAAGTTTGTGCCCTAGACTTGTATATAAGGAAGCCTTCTCTTCTCATTTTCAAGGACGATAATAACAATAAGGAGGATCATCTACACATGATTCCTACATGTTTTTAAGCTTCCAAGTTTTCAATCAAGGTTTTCAAGTCTTCTTCTTAAGAATTCAAGTTATCCATTGAAGATCAAGGATTGAAGCATTCAAGCCTTTGAAGGGATTTGGTTCAAGCATTCAAGATTCATCATTCAAACCCTAGATCTATCTATCATGGTGGTGTGATCTTCCTTCAAGATCCTTTGTACATCCTCAAGATTCATTCATTCTTCCTTCAAGGTGGATTCCAAGCATAAAATAATGGAAGGTTTGATTTACATTTATGGTTTTTAACCTTGAGTCTAAGCTTTCATAATAACATACTTGTTTATATTTGAAATACAATTGCATATCTATTGAATATCATAGCTTCTTTGTAAGATCTACTTCTACTACTTGCTAGCATTCTCCATTTCAATTTTGATTTCAAGGTTAATTCCTAAAATTGGAGTTTGACAAAGGAAAACCCCTCCCCCAACAAACAAAACCATTTTTCTTACAATTAGAGGTACAAAATAGAAAATTACAGAGCAGATTCAGATACTCTTTTCAACAAACTTTCAGGATCCGCAAACAGAATTTTTGTTAGAGTAACGCAGGTCAAGGTTGACATAAAGGGGTATAATTGTGCCCCTGTATTTGGGTCAAGGTCTACCTTTCTCAGAAAAGAAAATGATTTTTTTGTTTTCTCCGTCTCTGTGTTTTCGATCCAGATCGGGTTGTAGAATTTCCAGAAACCCAGTACAGACACTAGAAAACAACAATTTCTAGATCTGCTACAATTCAAGATAAGTGTTTCATTTCACTCTAATCTTTCAGATCTATTTTTTTACTTTATAATTAATAAATTATACCCCCTTCCCCTCTTTATCCATAACCAGTTCATTCCCTTTTGCATTGATTATCTCCTTACAGTTAATCAATTGGGATCTCCTTGTCTTGGATTAGGAGGTAATATATATATCTACAACATTTTCCACACACCCCAAACACATCAAATCACACACACACACACACACACACACAAAAAAAAAAAAAAACACACACACACACACACACACACACATGCATGTTGATGGGACTTTGGTGATCGGGTCTGCCAACATTCGTAAGTTGTCACCAGGTACCGGGGTACCGGCCAACTCCGCCTGCAAAGGTTATCTGGGGAAGTGAGATTCCCTAGGCCTCCAAGCACCTGGGTGTCAGGTCATGATGGTGTGGGACTCGGTTGGGAGATGTGACTATTTTTGAGGGGGATAGCTGGTTTCTTCAACTCGTTCTCTCTGGAGATTAAGGAAGGTGAGGCTTCTCCAAGCATTCTACACTTAGAAAATAAATCAAAAAAGATCCTGCAGGGTTAGAAGTATTCCATCTACTTATAGTTATGTTTAAACATCCCATACATCAATAATTCTCTAGTATACTATACTAAATACCAAAGAAATACACCACCATCAGTTCATATTTGATCAGTAGCAAGGGAAAGGAGGTCGTTAATCTACTTAAAATATCAGAGCAGAAGACATGAAGAACATTTAAACATAAAATACCATTAACTTGGAAGACCAAGTGCCAACAACATCATTGCAAGAACCATCTCTTCTTCATTAATATTTCTCCCAGCAAGCACTGGTGCGTGATACAATGGTGGCTCCGAGGGAGCATCTAACTACTGAACACTTAAAGACCAAGGAATATTGAGCTCTGCAATAGAAATGAAAATACTGCTTCTCTATTACTATGGACTGCAAAATCATCAATTTCACCGACCCTTGGAAAAGGGCTAGACTTACTATTTATACACATTTTCATCTAACCCTAACCCTAACCCTATTTTTCATTACCCTGTATAATAGAATATATTATCCGGGGGCCTGTACTACCTGCACCACCCTACAAAAGACCTTGAGACGAACTAGGCCTAACATGTCAGAAGAATGAGACAAGAAGGTTGAGTGGAAGAATCAGCCTCGAGTGGAGAGCTAGGAAAGAAAAGGAAGAAATCCAATCCCCTGGGGATCGAGGCTACATGCCTCATAAATGGGAAATGTGGTGCCCTATCTCCAATGTGCTAGGTGTATCCACAGTGGTGCCCTGAGAAGACCATCTGTCAGAACCAACTGTTGATCTGACGTTCCATGATGTAGCCAACTACCCTTTGACAGTCTTCAACAACCTTTATTAAGTGCTTGAAAATGACCGGTCGGCCTCAGGGACCGGGACACAAATCACCTGAAAGAATACAAAATTTAGGATCCGGAACTCCGGGATCTGGCAACTTATGTTCTGAAAGAATAAAGAATACAAAAATGTTTCAGTTTTCTCTGAGCTCCAATGAAATGTTACTGTTGCTTGTTGTCATTGAAGGTTTGGAGGAGGCGAGAGATTCCATCCTCATCAATCTCTCTGAGGCCGGACCACCAGTACTTAGCCGCCTCAATCTTTTCTCCTAGCTTCAGAACATTATTCTTGAATTCATCAGCCATTTTTGCCACATCATGGCCACTAAGGATCATATGAGTTAAGCTCACCATCTAAGTCCCATCCACTCCCTCCGAGGATTTATATCTAGACTCCATCAATTCATCGAACTTACCCAAAATGTACTCCTCTGGAGTGCATGTATCAGTGCTAAATGGGTCAGCTCCGGAGACCTTTGTGACAAATGCCTTGTACATATTTGAAGAGTACTAAACCACATTGATTTTATCATACAGAACCCCTACCAGTTGCTTGAGTACCTCCAATGTGAGGTCAAGTCTGGAGTGCTGGGTCCTCACAAAATCAAATGATTCTTCTCCCATAATCCCAGACTCAGAGACCATCTCTTCCCCAAGGCTAAGGAGCTCTTCTAGTTCTACCTTCCATGCCTCGTATTTTTCCATATCACCCTCCCATATGTTAAGGATAGTTTCCGCCTAATGCAGAATGTGTCAAGCCACATATAAATCCGGGAGGGTGGATACTAGGAAGCGCCAGGTGTTTCCTACCCGCAGAGCGACCCACTCATCAACCGCTTGGGCCTTTTTCTTCATTGCTTGCAAGGAGTCTATGTGGCTCTATGGTAATGGTGTGCCAGATGTGGAGGCCTCTGAAGGAAAGACACTAATAGGCTAGGCTAGCTTAGTAAGCAATCCCATAAGGTTCACTATCTTTTCCTTTTCCACTTTGAGGCTTTGGGCCTCTTTTTCATATTGAGCCTCCACGGCTATGGTCACCTCTTTTAACAGGTTCACTTTGCTCTATTTTCCTGTTTTTCCTAGTGATGTCTCTGTGATATCATAATCTCCAGCTTTGGTAGTTGCCTCATCAGTGTTTGGGGGAGGTGTTGCAACAATGGCAACTGTTTCTCCTCCCGGCCTGGTTCAAAGATTATGAACCATCTGGGCTTTCTTGGCCTTCGGTGGGCCCTAGACCTAAGCCATAATTTTGGCTAAGGAGAGGTGAGCTCTGGGGGTGGACAGAGCTTTTCTTTTCTTTCTTTCAACTAACCACTGAGTTGGCAGGGGTGGCTTATTTGCCAAATTCTACTCTTTTAGTTCTTCCCTGGTGTCCTATTGTTGTTCCTCCTCAGTGGTGTGAGTCTTGCACACCCCTTTCTCTTTATCTTGGGCTTCATCAAGAACATTTCCCCCGACGACATTTATTTCCTCTGTCTTGTCCTCTATATCTTTAGCTTCGTCTGGACCTTCATTGGCTGTCCCGGGGGTTTCCTCCTCTTGTTGTTCTCCTTGTTCTTTGGCCTCTATCTCCGAGATTTCTTCTCCTATTGGTATATCCTTTGGCAATGGGGGAGGTACCGGGCCAAGATTTAATGGTTGAGTCATGGTTATTACCTACCCAAAGGTTGGTCCAGAGAGTGGCACTTGGAATGCAGCTGCTAAGGTTACAGTTGCTCCCGTAGGTCCGGTTCCCTCAGTGGATGCCATTTGTTCACTCTACTTTTGCTGATCCACCCCCATATCTTGTATCTCTAGAACTTCAGAGGTGATCTCCTGCTCTATTTCCTTCTCTTCTTCCATCTACTCCTCCTGCTTTTGTGTAGGTTTTTGTTCCTCAGCCTCCTCTTGTGCTGGGACTTCAGCCTCTGTTTGCTCAATGTCCCCCTATAAATTACCGAACTCATCGGTTGCAAAAACATCATCAAACTCATCCTGCGGAGGAGGGTTGGCTGAGACATCGGTGGGCTCTAATTCCCTTTTTGGCTCTGGGGAGTCTGAAAAAAAGATCTCAACTTATGGGGTCTGGGGCATCCCCAGCTTTGCCTCCTTCTTAGGCTTCGGGTCAAGCCTCCTCTTCCTCTGGGTAATTAAGGGAGGCCCTGCATCCCTTATCACTACTTTCTCTGCTAGATCCACCCCTATTGGCTTAATCATCAAAGCTACTAGTGAAGGGGAGGAGGGAGGATGAATTGGTTCGGCCATAAGCACTGAAGTATCCAGCCGTGTGATTAGATTCTCCCACATTTGCTAGGAGGCTGCTATTGATTACCTTATTTGTTCTTTTATGGGGACTTCCTGAGAGGTTGGGGTCGTCACTATTCCTTTTCCTTTATCATCTCCCTACGAAGAAGTCCCGGCCCTCGGAGTCAACTTTGGTATTGGCTGGGCCGCCCAGTGGACACTCCCAGGACACACCTTCTTGAAGTAGAGGTGGCTGCATTCAACTACATTACGAGTGAAATCCTCAATTGTGGGCCCCTCCTAGGCATCCAAATTCACTGGTGGAAGGGCCAATTTATTAATCCCCTTTTCTTTGTACTGGGGATCATCCATGGAGCCAGCGTCTGAGAAGTCTTCTGGGAATCTCCGAAGCTTTAATTTCTCCATCATCCCTATGGTCATTCTGACATAATGCCACCCTTGGACTTCCATGTCATCTTGGTAGTCTTCCCAGAATTCCTCCATGTGATACTGATGGGGCTCTAAGGCCTGAGGAAGTGTCATTGCAATCCTGCCATGCAAATAAAATTGTTTCCGCACCAAGTAAAATTCTGCCAGGTTGTAGCATTTAAGCTCATTATCCACTTCTTTTGCGGTGGCTAGACTCCATGAATAGTTCCCACAAGTGATTGGGAATAGAATATTGGTTACCTTCTTCAAGGAAAAGAGTGCATGCAGCTACATTATCTGCCTGCAATATTCTAGAAGGATTATCTTGTCCCCGCAGTGTTTGGGCAACAAGTAGGGTTTCCCAGAGAAACCGGTCACCCTAATGTAAGTGTGTTGTTGAAATTGTATGTAGTAATGTCCATAACTCCAGAAAAAATTCATTGCCTTAGTAGACAGGTGGTATTCTACGTCCCGGGTGGGTGTGAGCAGGTGGTAGTAAATGAAGGCATTGTTTACCCGACAAAAACTAGGGAAGCTGGCCTCCCATTGAATTTGCGGGAAGTTGTCCCAAGGGGCTTTCTATTCTGGGCTGATCCTAAGCACGCCCTCTGTAAGTAACCCATTGGTGTGGGGCCATTTTTGTGCCAAGGCCCAGAGAGCATAAGAATTCATATAAAACTTATTTTTCTTGGCCAGTTGAAGGAACTGGGAGTCCACGTGGTTGCAGATTATGGCAGCCCAGTCAAAATATTCTTCACCCGTGCTGATACCCAACAAGAAGTAGTACATCCACCTGGAAAATTCTCGGGCATGTTGTTGTATGAAGACCCAACATAAGGCTATCATCCCCACTTGGATGCTTTCTTTGAATTCAGCCTTGGGGATTTCTAGCTTCATCCTCTTGGGATCCCTCTTTGGGGTCTTTAGCCAATGATTGTTCATGTAAATACAGGCCGCTTCCTCCAACTGAGTGAATTGGGCCAAAGCATCCGACCGGGTGACTACAGCTGGTTTTTTGAATTGGGGGATCCCCAAGCCCCTCTGGAAGGTATCAGGATTGAGGGACACCATGGGAGTAGGCTATCTTGTTGGCTTTGGGGCTGCGAGCATAATAGCCCAGATAGATGCATTGTAGTGCGCTGTGAGAGTGAGAATGAGCTCTGGTGACTGCACAGAGCAAAGGAAATAAGCTACCTTGAGGATCTTGGAGTTCCTGATTTGAATGGCCAATGGATCTACGGCCTGTCTCTGAATGTACATAATTTTCACCAATGCCTACATTTCTGGCCATGTTTTGATGCTGGTGTCGGTGATAAACTGGACCTTGGACTCGATCTTTGAGACTGCGATTACTCTGTCTTTTACATATTTCAGGCTCGGGGGAAATTTCTCTAGAGCCTTTTCCAACTTAGATCTAACTGCCACCCTGGTAACTATCGTAGAAGGTAAGTCCAAACTTTTAGGTTGGGAGGATGTGGAAGCCTCAGACATGTTTGCAAGTTTTGCTACTTCAGAAACCTGCAAGGCAAGGCAACCGTCAGAATGCATAGATAAATAAATATTTCAGGGTCTAGAGACCTTACCATCATGGTGTTTGCTTCCCCTGAGAAAGTTAGTTTTGTTCAAAGCATCTGGACAACATACATTCATATTGTGAACTTGGAAATTTAATTAATCATCCGGGTCCGGGGGTTTCTTCATACTTAGTGAAAAGAGGGCACGGGATGGGTGATGGCAAGAGACCCGAAGCCCAGGGAAGTAACCATTGGTAGATATGCACAAAAAGTGAGCCATCAGACTACGTGGGCGCCACGTAGGCAAGTAATAAATGGGAGTTATGGTGATGATGGTGGAGCCAACTATCTAAATGCGCGAAGAGTGATGGCCACTTGGAAAAATTTAAATGTGCACATGGGACATAAATGAAGGTCAGGCTGATTTACGAAAGAGAGAAAATTACTTGTTTGAAACCGACCGAGAGCCAAGTTTCAACCAGGTGGTATTCTGCACAAAGCAATCTCATGGACTAAAAACCAGCAATGAACGTGGCACGAAGAGCTTGCTCGGCTACTAGGTAGGATACACACAAAATATGCATGAGAGCCATAGAGTATACACATGCAAACTGAAATTATACACAATAGATATACACCAAATTTATATATATATATAGAAATCACAGAGCGGCCATTCATAAAAACTAGACAATGTATAAACTACTTACAACTTTCTACACCATCTATAGACTAGAATACATATGCACAGAGGGAAAACAACCCTCTGGCAGAGCCGGCCCACCAAAGGGCGGAAAACTAGAAAGAAACGCAAGATGAACAACAAAATGAGACAACAAAAACAAAAACAAAACTAGAAAGAAGGAAAGCCGAGCGAGAGGAAAGGCACCAACCTAAAAATGAAGAAAGGGAAGAGAAAGGAAACCACTATGTAAGCTCTCCAATAGCTTCAACCACCAAAATGACCACAACTTGCCACCACAAACCACCCACAATTGCTGAGGAACGCTCGGGATGATTAGCATTCAATTATCGCTAAATTGATGCAAAGCACTCTGAAATCACTCTGATTGCTCAAGTATTTAATCGCAGTAAATGTGAAAATGACAGGTAACTTCTATTTATACCCGTGGTAAAAAGCCAATCACCTTTCCTTTCACAAACTCTAGCCAGACAGACCTCCAAACTTCAAGCCCAGGAATTCCATGCGACGATGCCATCTTAAGGAAAGAAGGCATCACAGCAAAGAATCCTGGAGTCTGAAATCCGGCTCCCAACAAAGGATGACCAACTCCAGGACTGGGTCCCAGAGACATGAGAGACCAACAAAAAAAAACAACACCATGGGAAAGAAAACCCTGGAGAAGGAAAATAAAGGAAACAAAGGAAAGGACAGGGCAAGAGCTAAAAGTAGAAAGCAAAAAAAGGGGGGACCCAACATTTTGCACACAAAATGTAGGGATGGGGATGCAGGGCATAACAAATGGTGAATATCTAGGACAAATGCCTTAGCGCATTTGAGAACTATAGAATCTCTGGTTAGCAGGAATTGAAACAAGTTGTTACTTGAATTATTTTACATGTAAAGAGTGACATGTCTGGGAAAATCCGGCCACGCGGGATCGAGTCCATGATCTTTTCACCAGTGGTGGAGTGTGTCATTTGGAAGGAAAACCAAGCCGATGACCTCTGGGAGGATTAGAGAAGAGGCACTAATTACATCAAACCACAAAGTCATCAAATTTGCTCATTTCTCCCAGAGACCAGAGTTTTGTCCCGCTTCCCTTTTCTTGTTATTTTGTACGTTTCTAGGTGGGAGGGTGGTACTTCTTTCACCATCAAGCTTAAGCTTAGCTAATTTTAATGGGGGTACTTCTTTCACCCTTCCACTTATTTCATATGTTGAATGGGGGATCAAACTCTGGACTTGGAAAGAATCTTTTAGAAGTTCATACTTGGGTCAACCAACTAGTACAACTGATCTACCCTCGATGTGTCCGATTACTTGTTCCTTATTTTTATTTCACTGATTGCCAGACTTCTGAAAATAAACCTAATGAAGATTGCTCAAAATGTACCACCAAACTTGTAAAATAGCTTTGGAGACCAGACCAATTCCATCATGCTAACAATAGATTCTTGAGTTCACCATGCTATAGACATCATTCCGGAGACCAGAGTTTATGCGAAGCATTCCAATCCTTACAAGAGAGAACAAAATGTCGAAACCCGAAAAGATTACAAGAAACAAAAATGAAAACCACCAAGAAAAATACTTCCCTGGAGGACAACCAACAAGGCTATTTACAAGGCAAGGTACCTCCCAACAAGGCACCGGAGAGAAATATTTACAAGCTAGAAACTTTACATTAAAAAAAACAATTTTGGGCAAACTTACCTCATTTGAAATAATGTTTGAGAACTGTCCATTGACAGGAAATGGGACAGGTTCTCCAGTCATAGTGTTAAGGTGGTAAGTATTTACCCCGTAGATTTCTAAAATTAAGTATGGCCCGAGCCAGAGCCGTTGAAACTTAGTGTGCTTGCCTTTCTTTTCTTGGGCCTTGTCCCACAACAGGACCACATCTGAAATCTGAAAAGCCTTGTCTTGGGCTTTGCGGTCAAACCATCATTTTACCACTACTTGATGATGCACAAAATGTTCAAGGGTTACGTCTCACTGTTCTTCCATCTGCACGAGATTCAGGAGCCGAACCTCCACGATGTTATCCCGGTTGCTGAATTCCTGCATAAACTAAAAAAATGGGATCTGTAGGTTGATTGGGAACACTGAGTTTTGGCCATAAACCAGATGGAATGGGGACATTCCTGAGGCAGCCTTGATTTGAATGCAATCCACCTAGAGGGTGAATCTCAACTTTTGGTGCCAATCTTGGAGATTCTGTTCTAGCAGGTGTTTGATCACTTCAAGTAAATTTTTGGTCGTAGATTCAGCAATGCCATTCCCCTGGCGGTAATAGTTGCTGGAAAAATTTAGAGTGATCTTTTGATTATAGGTCCACTCAAGTAATTGTGCTGAAGAAAATGCTAGACCATTGTCACACAATAAAGCGAAGGGCATTCCAAATCTCATGATGATGTTTTCTTCTAGGAATTTGATAACCACGTCTGCTGTGTTATTCTTGCAAGGTATAGCTTCCAACCACCAGGTACAGTAATCAGTAGCAGTTAGGATGTACCGGTGGTTGGAAGATGAGTTGGGGTTGATTTTCTTGATGAAGTCAAATGCCCATTGGGTGAAGGGCCTAGCCTCGAAGACTGGTTGTAAAGGCATAGCTGGGTTACGCTCATGATGCGCCACAGTTTGGCAAGTGTGGCACCTCTGAATGTGAGTGTAAACATCTTTAAATATACAAGGCCAATAATATCTGGCCTAAAGAATATGATGGGTAGTGGCGTCAGCTGAGCCATTCCCGGTCCCAAACTGCCTATGGAATTCATCAATCATTTTCGTAGCTTGGTCTTTGTCAATGCATCAGAGGTACACTCCCTCGTAGTTCCTACGGTAAAGCGCAGAGTTTTTGACCATAAAGTGAGCACTTTTCATCCGCAGGGCACGACATTTATTGGGAGGTAATCCCTCTAGGCATTTTTTGTTCAATAACAAGTATACCAGATCGGTATACCATGGGTATCGAGTGATGGACTCCACCATGTAAGTTTGGCATTCTATGCGGGGAGTCTCTTCTGCCATCACTCGACTCAGTCCCTGGCCTCAGACTATCTTCATGGGCTGCATTTCTAAATCATATTCCTAGAGGATGGCCATCCATTTCCCCCATCTTTCGCCCAACTCACTCTGCATGAGCAGAGACTTCACGGCCTGGTCTGGGATGATAGCATGAACCTTGCTCCAGAGAATGTAATACCGAAATTTCTTTATGGCGCTAACGAGAGAAAAGGCCTACTTTTCTAGCGATGAATACTGGACTTTGGTGTTCTTGAAGGGGGAGCTCATGAAAGCTATTGGTCGTTCTTCCCCTTCAACCTTTTGAGTCAACACCGCCGCGGTGGAATGCGGTGAAGCAAAGGAGTAAATGTAAAATGGAAGGGAGTAGTCCGGACTAGCTAGGACAGGTGCTTCTATTATTGTCTGTTTGATCTGGGTGAATGCCCACTTTGCTTCAGGACTCCACTCAATCTTGGTATCCTTTTTCATCATTTCATTGAGTGATTTGACTATTTCAGCAAATCCAGTGATGAACCACCAGATGAAGTTGATATTTCCAAAGAAAGATCGCATCTCTTTCTTGCTATCGGGAATTTGTAAGTTTAGCAGCACTTCAACTCTCTCAGGGTTAATGGATATGCCCTTCTCAGAGATGATATGCCCAAGAAACTTCCCTTCAGTGACCCCGAATATGCACTTCTTAGGGTTGAGGGATATTCCATACCGGTGACATCTTTCATAGATCTAAGCGAGATGGGCGGAATGGTCACGCCTGTCCTGGGAAAAGATGGTCAAATCATCCATGTAGATGATTATATACTGATTCACAAGGCTCTCAAACACAATGTCCATGGCCTTTTGAAATGTGACCCCTGCGTTAATCAAACCAAAGGGCATCCTTCTGTATGCAAACATTCCCAACTTGGTGGTAAACATTGTTTTCTCTCTATCTTGGTACTTAACCATGACTTGGTTATACCCGGCGTATCCATCCAAAAATGACATCATTTGGGATCCATTTACTATCTGCAACACCTCATCCAATGAGGGGAGAGGGTGATTATCTTTCTTGGAGGCCTTATTTAGGTTTCAGAAATCCATGCAAAGGTGAATTTCACCGCTCTTCTTTCTCACAAGGACCAAATTGGCAACCCACGTGGTGTGCCAGATTGGAAATATTATCTAGGATGATAGCAATTTTTCAACCTCTTGGTGGATTAGAGGCTCGATGAGTGAGTTGACCGGTCGTTTCTTTTTCCAAAAAGGCTTAGCATCAAGTTTCAGAGGAATAGTATGGGTCATAATGGATGTGTCATATGTTTTCAAATCCTCATATCCCCATGCAATTATGTCTATGTATTCTCGGAGTACCGTGAGAATCTTCTCCTTCTCCTTAGGGGAGTAGGAGGTGCCAATGTGTATCATATTTTCTTCACTGAGCTAGCTGATGTTTAATTTTTCAAACTTTCCTCCCTTAGAGGAAGATGACATATTTTCCCAGTCCTGAGGGTCTGACTCGAAGATTTGTTCAAGTGCGACCATCCCCTTCAGGATGGTGTTAGTAGGTAGGTCCATGATCCCATCATCTTTGTTACCCTGTCCAGTATCGTCATGGTCTTGTTCTTACACTATCTGATCCTCAAAGACACCAAAATTGGCCATGAAGGCTAGGATATGCTGGTCATCTTCAAAAACTTGAAAGTGGGTGACATTATCTAGAATGGACGAGGTGGGGACCATCTCAACTAAAAATCTCTGGAGTCGCGAGCTGGCCATGGGCTCCAGTGTGCTGGCGGAAACAACAAGGGCATCTGGGACATAATTCCGCCACCAGGGAATGAGATCAATGCCAAAGACATCAAAGTCTTCAATAAGGTTCCACGCCCGATTGTGATATGTGGCCAGCCTTTTGTCATGACATGTATATTGACTCCGGACCTGTTTGACAATCAATTTCAAATCACCCAGGGCCTGGAGGTGAGTGATCCCTTTCCTTAACACACTTAAGAGTCCAAGGACCAGAGCCTCATACTCCATAACATTATTGGTGTAGCTGAACTATAGTCTGTAGGATGCGAGGAAGGATTTCCCTCGTAGGTTGATTAATTCTACCCTGGCCCCATAGCCTTGTTTGGATTGGGACCCATCGAACTTGAGGGTCCACAAATCATTACTCATGTTCTGGAGCTGGGGAGAGGGAGTGGTCTGTGGATTGCTTCTGGGAGACTTAGGAGGAGCTTCCTCCTGAACTGTTGGTGTATGGTTCAGGTTTACCTCCGAAGGAGTTTGAATTTGAGATTCCCAGGGAGATGGCACCAAAGGAGTGCGCCTAATAGGAACACTGGGCCCTGGGGAATCAGTCACGCATTCTCTATTTTGGAAGGCATCGATGTGCCAAGTAGTGATGGAAAGGAAGAGTCCAAAATCTAGTTTTGAATGTTTCTGATAGTGTGCTTGGCACCAAGTGATGGACAGGAGCGTAGCGGGGGTCACTGTGGCACCCTGAGAGTCAACTTCAATTTTCAACTTTTCTTCTAGGTCCTGGGTTCTCTGTAGAACTATGGGACCCTCCCTAGGGGTGAAATCAAATGTTAATATTTCAAAGCGTCGGTACACCCTAGGGGAAGTCTTAGAGAAGAAGACCTCATTGACCCTCCCAACTTCAGTAAGGGCCTGCTTCATCCCGGGCTCACTTTCAACCTGGATCTTGTTTGATTCTCCTTCCCAGGGGAGCCATAAGTGGGAGAAGTCAGTCGAGAAGTATCCATTCTAACTTAATAACATCCAATAGGTCTCCGGGATGTCCACCACCGATTATAATGGCTATCCTATGGTCCTAGATGAGCTATATTTGGGTGTTCTTCAATTCCCCCACCATTCTCACAGCGGTTTTTTCTAATTGGATCACTGCACCATTAGAGGGGGTGGGATGGAATCTGAGCTTCTGGCATATGGATAAGGGCATGATGTTTCCCAAAGCTCTGGAGTCTACTAGGCAGTTGTGTATGTTTTTGCCTTGGATATTCAAGCCTAGTAGGAAGGGAGGATCCTCATTGTTTCCCCGGAAGACAGCTGCGTTGGCATCCTCAAATGAGACAGTTTTAGGTAGGCGACTGACAAATTTCAGGTTTCCCAAGAGCTTCAGAAGAGACTTCTTCTATTCGGGAAAATTTAGAAAAACCTCCATCAAGGTCATGGAGGTGGTAGTCTGTTCTAACACCTTTGTAATGTAAAATCTACCTCCCAGGAATTGGCAACTTCCCTCGGCCAGGTCTTTCGCTTGGTTAGAGCTAGAACCTTTTAGAGGGGCGGGCTAATCAGTTGCATTATCCCAGGGAGGAGTGTCCTTGGTAGGGGGTGTAGGCGTGTAAGCTGGTCCTTTACCAGCCTAACTCTGAGTGTTGTATGGAGTCCATGGATTGGTGAAGGCATTGACCTCAAAGGGTGGGATAGATTCATCAAAGAATCTATGCAATTTGGACTCTTCTTCATCTTCCCTAGAAGTTTCAAAGAAGATGGTCTCATAGGTGAAGGCACTGTGAGTTGACTCTTGCACAAGAGGCTCTAGGGGAGTAGCATCATGCGATTGTTTCCTATCTAGCTGGGAGATCATAATGACCTTTTCTAGCGTGGCATAATTTACCTTATTGTGGGAGCCTGTATCGTGCAATCTACACCAATTGGTCATGGGCTGGAAGTCTGTGACTGGCATGAAATGTGATGGTCTAGCACCACTTTGGTTGGCATTTTGGTTCGAAGGTGGACCTCCAGTGTTCACATTATTTTTCCATTGCTATTGATTGGGCTGAGGCCCATTGTTGAAGTTTCTTCCCCTGGAATTGTTGCCTCGTTGGCCAGAGAAGATATTTCCTCTCTGAGAATCAGAGTTCTGGGATGCATAGGACCCTGCCTTTAGTTGACCCATATCCATAGTCAGGGTAGACAAAATTTTCCAGAGGGATTCAACCTCGGTGGTCAACTGAGTATTCGCATCATAGTGGGACGGCTGTTGTTGTTGGTTTCCTGGGAAGGCAGTAGTATTCGCCAGAGTCGAGGGTGGCAATCCTCTAGCAATGGATGACTAAAAGTTGGGCACTCTAAGTGGTTATGTCTCGGGTGGTTGTGCCTGCTATGGCTGATTCCAAGGGAAGGCTTCTAGACTTGGTATTGCATGAGTCTGTGAGGGATAAATGTACCGGGCCTGCTGGTCTATCAGCAGTGGTGGGGGATTCATCACCATCGCAGGGGCACCCATTGCTAGATTGGGGTTATACCCCCTGGCGTACATTGTTCTGCCAGGGATCATGTTAAAGGGCATGCTTTGCCCAATCCCGCCTAGGGATTTGTTACAACCCCAGGATAATTTTAAGGCTAGGTTGTAAACCTTCACCAAAGTATCCCGGTCTCCTGCGACAGTTTTTCTCCAAAGGAGAGTGGCAATGAAGGGGTCCATCGCATTAAGGTAAGTCTGTATGGTCACTTCCGGGGATGGAATGAAAGGGCCTATGCACCGTTTGAAAGGGCCTATCCTTTCTAATAGAGATGAACTGGCTATGGGACCAGGATGGGTCCATGTGTACGCGAAAGGCAGCCAGAAAGGCGTCTTCCATGTCCTGCCAACTGTTGATGGAATTGGCAGGAAGGTTTAGGTACCAGTTCAACTCTCCCTGCCCTAAGGACAGGGGAAACATCTGAGTCACAACATTTTCATATTGGATCCGGTGTCGGTTCATGGCATCCTTATATGCATGTAAGTCTTCATCTACGGTTCATGAGCCTAGGTGCTCATATCATGGGAAAATCTTCTTTGGGTGTGAGGGTAAGTCATTGATTGCACCCAAAAAAGTTCCCATAGGGGACCCAGTGTTACCAAAAAATGTGGCCATTGGGGAACTAGATTTTGAGTAGTTTGAGTGGTGGTTCCCGGGATGGTCTGATAAGTTTGGGTATTCTGAGGTATGCTAGACCCCCAAAAAATAGTGGCTAGTGTGGTTTTTGGGGTTCACTTCTTTTGAGTAGGAGGCTCGAGTTCAAAAAACCTTCTAGGGTTTTGGGCCGACCTAAGGATCCTCTCAAATTTTGCTGGGGAGAAAGACCCAATCCCACTGAAGGCTTGACTCCTAAAACTATATCTTGGGGAACCCTCAGGAGGTGTAAAATCAGAATTTCGAGAGGGGGATGAGTTCATTCCCTCCTTCTAGTGCTAGTTTTTGTTGACAGGACTTTGGTGACCGGGTCCGCCAACAGTTGTAAGTTGTCACCAGGTACCGGGGTATCGGCCAACTCCGCCTACAAAGGTTATCCAGGGAAGTGAGATTCCCTGGGCCTCCAAGCACCTGGGTGTCAGGTCATGACAGTGTGGGGCTCGGTTGGGAGATGTGACTATTTTTGAGGGGGATAGCTGATTTCTTCAACTCGTTCTCTCCAAAGATTCAAGAAGGTGAGGCTTCTCTAAGCATTCTACGCTTAGCAAATAAATCAAAAAAGATCCTGCAGGGTTAGAAGTATTCCATCTACTTATAGTTATGTTTAAACATCCCATACATCAATAATGCTTTGGTATACTATACTAAATACCAAAGAAATACACCAACATCAGTTCATATTTGATCAGTAGCAAGGGAAAGGAGGTCGTTAATCTACTTAAAATATCATAGCAGAAGACATGAAGAATATTTAAACATAAAATACCATTAACTTGGAAGACTAGGTGCCAACAACATGATTGCAAGAACCATCTCTTCTTCATTAATATTTCTTCTAGCAAGCACTGGTGCATGATACAATGGTGGCTCCGAGGGAGCATCTAACTACTGAACGCTTAAAGACCAAGGAATATTGAGCTCTGCAATAGAAATGAAAATACTACTTCTCTATTACTATGGACTGCAAAATCATCAATTTTTCCGACCCTTGAAAAAGGGTTAGACTTACTATTTATACAAATTTTCATCTAACCCTAACCCTAACCCTATTTTTCATTACCCTGTATAATAGAATATATTATCTAGGGGTCAATACTACCTGCACCACCCTACAAAAGACCTTGAGATGAACTAGGCCTGACATGTCAGAATAATGAGACAAGAAGGTGGAGTGGAAGAATTATCCTCGAGAGGAGAGCCAAGAAAGAAAAGGAAGAAATTTTATCCCCCGGGGATCGAGGCTACATGCCTCATAAATGGGAAATGCAGTGCCCTATTTCCAATGTGCTAGGTGTATCCACAACAGTGCCTCGAGAAGACCATCTGTCAGAACCAACTGTTGATCTAACATTCCTTGATGTAGCCAACTACCCTCTGACACTGTTCAAAAACCTTTATTAACTGCTTGAAAATGACTAGCCGACTTCGGGGACCGGGACACAGATCACTCGAAAGAATACAAAATTTAGGATCTGGGACTCTGGGATCCGGGAACTTATGTTCTGAAAGAATAAAGAATACAAAAATGTTTCAGTTTTGTTCGGCCTCCAGAGAAACATTATTATTTCTTATTTTCATTGAAGGTTTGGAGGAGGCACGAGATTCCATCCTCATTAATCTTTCTGAGGCCAAATCGCCGGTACTTAGCCACCTCAATCTATTCTCCTAGCTTCGGAACATTATTCTTGAATTCATCAACCATTTTTGCCGCATCATGGCCGCTAAGGATCATACGAGTTAATCTCGACTTCTGAGTCCCATCCATTCCCTCCGGGGATTGATATATGGACTCCATCAATTCATTGAACTTAGCCAAAACATACTCCTCTGGAGTGCATGTATCAGTGCTGAATGGGTCAGCTCTAGAGACCTTTGTGACAAATGCCTTGTACATATTTGAAGAGTACTGAACCGAATTTATTTTATCATGCAGAACCCCTACCAATTGCTTGAGTAACTCCAATGTGAGGTCAAGTCTGGAGTGTTGGGTCCTCACAAAATTGAATGATTCTTCTCCCAGTATCCTAGACTCAGAGACCATCTCTTCCCTGAGGCTGAGGAGCTCTTCTAGTTCTACCTTTCATGCCTTATAATTTTCCATATCACCCTCCCATATGTTAAGGATAGTTTTTGCCTGATGCAGAACATGTGGAGCGGCATATAAATCTAGGAGGGTGGATACTAGGAAGTGTCGGGTGTTTCCTACCTACAGAGTGACCCAGTCATCGACCGCTTGGGCCTTTTTCTTCATTGCTCGCAAGGAGTCTATGTCACTCTATGGTAATGGCATGTCAAATGTGGAGGCCTCTAGAGGAATGTCACTAATAGGCCAGGCCACCTGAGTAAGCAATCCCATAAGGTTCGCTATCTTTTCCTTTTCCACTTTGAGCCTTTGGGCCTCTTTTTCATATCGGGCCTCCACAGCTATGGTCGCCTGTTTTAACAGGTTCACTTCACCCTATTTTTGTCTTTTTCCCAATGATATCTCTGTGATATCATAATCTCCAGCTTTGGCAGTTGCCTCATCAGCGTTCGGGGGAGGTGTTGCAACAACGACAACTGTTTCTCCTCCAAACCTGGTTTGAAGAGTATGAACCATCTGGGCTTTCTTGGCCTTCGGTGGGCCCTGGACCTGAGCCATCATTTTGGCTAAGGAGAGGTGAGCTCTGGGGGTGGACGAAGATTTTCTTTTCTTGCTTTCAACTAACCACTGAGGTGGCAGGGGTGGCTTATTTTCCAAAGTCTATTCTTTCAGTTCTTCCCTGGTGTCCTATTGCTATTCCTCCTCAGTGGTGTGAGTCTCACCCGCCCCTTTCTCTTTATCTTGGGCTTCATCAAGAACATTTACCCCAGCAACATTTATTTCCTCTGCCTTGTCCTCTGTATCTTTAGCTTCATCTGGACCTTCATTGGCTATCCCAGGGGTTTCCTTCTCTTGTTCTCCTTGTTCTTCGGCCTCTATCGCCGGGATTTCTTCTTCTGTTGGTATATCCTTTGGCAATGGGGGAGGTACCGGGCCAAGATTTAATGTTTGAGCCATGGTTATTACCTACCCAAAGGTTTCTCTGGAGAGTGGCACTTGGAACATGGCTACTGAGGTTACGGTTTCTTCCGTAGGTCCGGTTCCCTCAGTGGATGCCATTTGTTCACTCTACTTTTGCTGATCCACCCCCGTATCTTGTATCTCCAGAACTTCAAAGGTGATCTCCTACTATATTTCCTTCTCTTCTTCCATCTTCTCCTCTTGCTCCTGTGTAGGTTTTTGTTCCTTAGCCTCCTCTTGTGCTAGGACTTCAGCCTCCATTTTCTCGATGTTCCCCTGTTAATTACCGAACTCGTCAGTTGCAAAAACATCATCAAACTCATCCTGCGGATGAGGGTTGGTTGGGACATTGGTGGGCTGTGATTCCCTTTCTGGCTCTAGGGAGTCTAAAGAAAGGATCTCAACTTATGGGGTCTGAGGCATCCCCAACTCCGGATCCTTCTTGGGCTTTGGGTCAAGCCTCCTCTTCCTCTGGGTAATTAAGGGAGGCCCCACATCCCTTATCATTGCTTTCTATGCCAGATCCACCCCTGTTTCCTTAATCATCAAAGATGCTAGTGAAGGGGAGGAGGGATGATGAATTGGTTCAGCCATAAGCACTAGAGTAGCCAACTATGTGATTAGATTCTCCCACATTTTCTGGGAGGCTGCTACTGATTGCCTTATTTATTCTTTGATGGGGAATTCTTGAGAGGTTGGGGTCGTCACTATTCCTTTTCCTTTATCAGCTCCGTGCGAAGAAGTCCCGGCCCCTGGAGTCAACTTTGGTATCGGCTGGGGTGCCCGACGGACACTCCTGGGGCACACCTTCTTGAAGTAGAGGTGGCTATGTTCAACTACATTATGAGTGAACTTCTCAATTGTGGGCCCCTCCTAGACATCCTAATTCATTGGTGGAAGGGCCAATTTATCAATCCCCTTTTCTCTATACTGGGGATCCTCCATGGATCCAGCGTCCGAGAAGTCTTTTAGGAATCTCCAGAGATGTAATCTCTCCATCATCCCTATGGTCATTCTGACATAATGCCGCCCCCAGGCTTCCACGTTGTCTTGGCAGTCTTCCCAAAATTCCTCCATGTGACACTGTTGGGGCTCTGACGCCCGGGGAAGTGTTGATGCAATCCTGCCATGCGGATCAAATTATTTCTGCGCCAAGTAAAATTCTGCTAGGTTATAGTATTTAAGCTCATTATCCACTTCTTTTGAGGTGGCCAGACTGCATGAATAGTTCCCACAAGTGATTGGGAATGGAGTATTGGTTACCTTCTTCAAGGTAAAGAGTGCATGCAGCTCCATTATCTACCTGCAATATTCTAGGAGGATTATCTTGTCCCCACAGTGTTTGGGCAACAAGTAGGGTTTCCCAAAGAAGCTGGTCACCCTAATGTAATTGTGTTGTTGAAATTGTATGTAGTAATGTCTGTAACTCTGGGCCAAATTCATCACCTCAGTAGACAGGTAGTATCCTTCATCTCGGGTGGGTGTGAGTAGGTGATAGTAAAAGAAGGCATCATTTACCCAGCAAAAAATGGGGAAGCTGGCCTCCCATTGAATCTGTGGGAAGTGGTCCCAAGGGGCCTTCTATCCCGGGCTGATCCCGAACACGCCCTCTTTAAGTAACCCATTAGTGTGGGGCCGTTGTTGTGCCAGGGCCCGGAGAACATAAGAAGTCATATAAAACTTCTTCTTCTTGGCCAGTTGAAGGAATTGGGAGTCCATATGGTTGGAGATTATGGCAGCCCAGTCGAAATATTCTTCACTCATGTTGATACCCAGCAAGAAGTAGTACACCCACCCAAAAAATTCTTGGGTATGTTGTTGTCTGAAGACCTGGCATAAGGCTATAATCCCCATTTGGATGCTTTCTTTGAATTCGGCCCTAGGGATTTCCAGCTTCATCCTCTTGGGATCCCTCTTTGGGGCCTTTAGCTAATGATTGTTCATGTATATACGGGCCGCTTCCTCCAACTGAGTGAATTGGGCCAAAGCATCCGATTGGATGACTACAGCTGGTTTGTCGAATTGGGGGATCCCCAAGCCCCTCTAGAAGGTATTAGGATCGAGGGACACCATGGGAGTAGGGTATCCTATTGGCTCTGGGGCTGCGAGCATAACAACCTAGACAGATGCATTGTAGTACGCTGCAAGAGTGAGAATGAGCTTTGGTGACTGCACAGAGCAAGGGAAACAAGCTACCTTGAGGATCCTGGAGTTCCCAATTTGAATGGCCAATGGATCTTTAGCCTGTCTCTGAATGTACATAATTTTCACCAATGCCTGCATTTTTGGCAATGTTCCGACACTGTTGTCGGTGATAAACTAGAACTTGGAATCGATCTTTGAGCTTTCAATGACTCCGTCTGTTACATATTTTAGGCTTAAGGGAAATTTCTCCAGAGCCTTTTCCAACTTAGATCTAACTGTCACCCTGGTAACCACTGTAGAAGGTAAGTCCAGACTTCCGGGTGGGGAGGATGTGGAAGCCTCAGACATGTTTGCAAGTTTTGCTGCTTCAGAAACCTGCAAGGCAAGGCAACTGTCAGAATGCATAGATAAATAAATATTTTAGGGTCCAAAGACCTTACCATCATGGTGTTTGCTTCCCCTGAGAAAGTTAGTTTCATTCAAAATATTTGGACAACATACATTCATATTGTGAACTTGGAAATTTAATTAATCATCTGGGTTTGGGGGTTTCTTCATACTTAGTGAAAAGAGGGCACTGGATGGGTGATGGCAAGAGACCCAGAGCCTGGGGAAGTAACCATTGGTAGATATGCACAAAAATTGAGTCATCAGACCCATGTGGGTGCCATGTAGGCGAGTAATAAATGGGAGTTATGGTGACAACGGTGGAGCCAACTGTCTGAATGCACGAAGAGTGATGGCCACTTGGACAAATTTAAATGCGCACATGGGACATAAATGAAGGTCAGGATGGCTTACAGAGGAGAGAGAAAAACACTTGTTTGAAACCGGTCGAGAGTCGAGTTTCAACCAGGTGGTATTCTACACAGAGCGAGCTTGTAGACTAAAAACTAGCAATGGACACGACACGGTGAGCTTGCTCAGCTACCAGGTAGGATACACATAGAATATACATAAGAGCCGAAGAGTATACACATGCAAACTGGAAGGATACATAACAGATATACACCAAATTTACATATATATAGAAATTTCAGAGTGGCCATTCACAAAAACCAGACAATGTACAGACTACTTACAACTTTCTACACCATCTACAAACTAGACTACATCTGCACAGAGGGCGGACAACCCTCTGGCAGAGCCGGCCCACCAACAGGAGGCAAACTAGAAAGAAATGCAAGACAAACAACAAAATGAGACAACACAAACAAAAACAAAACCAGAAAGAAGGAAAGTCGAGTGAGAGGAAAGGCACCAATCTAAAAATGAAGAAAGGGCAGGGAAAGGAAACCGCTATGGAAGCTCTGCAATAGCTTCAACCACCAAAATGACCACAACTCGCCACCACAAACCACCCACAATTTCTAAGGAACGCTCGGGATGATTAGCACTGGATTATCGCTAAATCGCTGCAAATCACTCTAAAATCGCTCTGATTGCTCAAGTGTTTAATCGCGGTAAATGTGAAAATGACAGGTAACTTCTATTTATACCTGCGGTAAAAAGCCAATCACCTTTCCTTCTGTAAACTCTGGCTAGAAAGACCTCCGAACTCCGGGCTTGGGGATTCCATGTGACGATTCCATCTTAAGGAAAGAAGACATCGTGGTGAAGAATCTCGGAGTCCAGAATTTGGCTCCTGACAAAGGATGACCAACTCTGAGACTGGGTCCCAGAGACACGAGAGACCAACAAAACAAAACAACACCGTGGGAAAGAAAACCCCAGAGAAGGAAAACAAAGGAAACAAAAGAAAGGACAGGGCAAGAGCCAAAAGTAGAAAGCAAAAAAAAGGGGGACCCAGCATTTTGCACACAAAATGTAGGGACAGGGATGTAGGGCATAACAACACACACACACACACACACACATACACACGTAACTTCTTTGGCTTAGTTTGATACATATTAGATAAATTTATCTTCATTTAATATCAATACCAAAATGGGAGGTTTCTTGTCGACTCTAGCGTGTGTTGAAATTAATTTCAAACACAAGATAGAATGGCGAGCATGGTTATATCTCTCCTTTTTTATGTATGATAACATTTAAGGTATACAAACCAAACATGGGAGAGAGTGGGAGGGGAGAGAGCGGGAATTATAACAACGGTTGGAATTTTTGAATGGAGGCCATCCAATAGCCATGATAGACAACTCTTTTTTGGTGAACCCATGATAGACAACTCTTTTTTTTTGGTGTTAGATGCTTGGCCTCTTTTCCTTAAGAATAGTTTTTGCATACATATTAGATTATTTTTCTTTTATTCTCTTGCATTTTAAAATACAAAAAAATGTACATACTCATAAAAATACAAAAACATTTCTTTCATTTCATTCACTATGAAGATCTTTAAGATGCTTTGGTGTATGGTTATTTTCCTCATTATTCTTCTCTTAGCATCTCTTTATAGTACTTATGATGTTTATGAGAGTATCATCCATTTCATTATGTTTTTCACTCTTAATGTTTCACTTGCTTATGCTATTATGAGATTGACTAATACTAGCCTTCCTACTTTCAAAACTTTCATTAAGAATTTGTGTGGCAGACTTATTGCGCTTTTGGATTATGTGAAGAATTTGGTAGTTGATACCCCATTTCCTAATCTTTCTAATCCTAATCCTATCTTTCCTAATCTAGTTCCTAATCTTCCTAATTCTAATCCTATCCTTCCTAATCCAATTCATAATATTCCCACTCCTATTTCTCCATCTTCTATCCCTAGTTCTTCCCACACTTATGATGGGGCTCAAACTATGGTTCATGATGCAGATGTGCAAGAATTCTTTGATTTACCTTCCCCTTATTATCTGATCCATGATATTATTCAAGGGAAGAGAAAATAGACTTCTTCTAAACCTATCTGTATGCCTCTCTTTCGATTCCCAAAGCTTTTCAAAGGCGAGGGTTAGTAGCAAAGGTTTCACAAATGAATGCAAATCAAGTATATAATGACTACTAAATGAATACTAGAAACGTGATCAATAAAATTTACAAGCAAGAGAAAGGAAGACAAATAAATGCAAACCCCACGATGCTTCTCCTCCTAAAATGTTGTTCTTGATGCTCAGTATTGACGGGGCAGCATGTATGACTTGAGAAGCGTCGAGAATTTGATAATTGAAATGTGTGTGTGTGGTCACAAGATGGCTTGAATGCTAGAACCAAACTGACAGAGTAATGGTGCATGAGAGCTTGAAATCCCGGACCCTTCAAATGGTTATGAAGGGTTTATTATATAGGAATTGGTAATGAAATAAATGGTTGAGATCAATCCCAGAGATGGGGAGATGAACGGTTGAGATCAAAAGTAACTAGAGAGGTCCTCAGTAAACTCCACCTCTTCATTTGGTAAAGAGAAGGAATGTCCAATTCTTTCCCAGGTTTAAGCTCAGAACATGGAACTGCGCGACTGCCAGATAAGTGACAACGCCTACCTCATTTATCCTAAATCATCATGGCCCTAAAATTGAAATGAACATTCAACAAACATCAATCAAAGAAAATAAGTCATGATCTATCATAGCTACTCTTCTCACATGGTGGATCCTAGAGTAGCATAAGAACATAACCCCAAAATATAGACTAACATCTGACTGACTTGACTGACCTAGTCAACATTTTTGTGTGGTTCTTCAATGCAGTTGGATTCTCATGATTGGCTCAAACTCTTTGGATAGGCTTGATTGGCTTGATTTCTTTGATCGCGTTGGCAGCTGATTAAGTTGTGTCAGATGGGCCAAATGCATGTTTGCAAAGCTCATGATTGTGACAATCTTGATTGATAGATTTGATTGCTTTGATCGTATTGGTAGCTGATCAAGCCATGTCATTTGTGCCCAATGCTTGTTCACAAAGCTCATGATTGTGACAATTTTGATTGATAGATTTTGATTTGATCAATTTGGCAACTGATCAAGCTGTGTCAGATGGGCCTAATGCTGATTTGCAAAGCCGATGATTGTGACAATTGATTGACTGGATGTGCTTTCCCCTTGCTGTCTTGATAACCGAGTTGGTTTTATTGCTTTAGATTTTGCAATTTTTTTTTGAATATTTTTGATGAAGATTGTCTTTCTCTTGATTTTTGATCTTTTTAGGATTTTTTGATGAGTTTTCCAATTTTTAAGATTTTTTTATGACATTTGGAATTGCCCCCTAGTCTGGTGGACTAGTATTAACCATGGATAATTGTGTGGTGCTCATAGGGGTTTGTGCTTCTGGATATTGCTTGGGTAGTCAGTCTTGCATTTTGAAGTGTGCTCAAGATTTTGGAGCTCATTGATGGTGAAGTTAGATTTGAACACTTGGCGCCTGTTTGCTAGGTTTTCACCAAAGTACCTACTCAATAGTGCCTGATTGCCAGGTTTTCACTAAGAGAGTGATTTTGTTTTTTTTTCTCTTTTCTTTTTTTCTTTTTTACTTTTTTTTGTTGTCGCCAAGGCGCCTGATTGCTAGGTTTTTGCCAAGGTAACTTTTGTATTTTTTTTTTGGTATTTTCTGGATATGTAGATAAATGTCTTAACCATAGAGACATTTAAGGGTAGAATCTCTTCAGGTGCATGTTGTTGATGTAACTGGGGAGTTGATCTCCTTCTGGTGTTGTTAGTATGAATGCCCCACTCTGAGTAGAGTTGACAATAACAAAAGGTCCTAGCCAGTTAGGCTCGAACTTACCAGGTTTGACTCGCTCTACTTGTTTCTTCTAATTTTATACAAGGACGAGGTCTCCTACCTTAAATGTTCGTGGCTTCACCTTCTTGTGATAGTTCCTTCTAAGGTGATTTTGATAGCCTTGTAAGTGGTCGAAGGAATGTTTCCTTCTTTCATCTAGTAATTCTAGTTCATTGAGCCTCGCCACTCTATAGTCTTCATCTGAAACTAGGTTCTTTAATGATATTATACACCTCTCTCTCTAATTCCTACAGCTTTCCAAAGGTGAGGGTTAGTAGCAAGGGTTTCACAAATGAATGCAAATCAAGTATATAATGACTACTTAATGAATAAAAAAAATGTGAGCAATAAAATGTACAAGCAAGAGAAAGGAAAACAAATAAATGCAAACCCCACGATGCTTGAAGCTTCTATTGTTTCTCTCTACTCCTTCTGAAACACTGTTCTTGATGCTCAGTATTGGTGGGGCAGCGTCTATGACTTGAGAAGCTTTGAGAATTTAATAATTGAAATGTATGTGTGTGGTCGCAAGATAACTTGAATGTTAGAACCAAACTGATGGAGTAATGACGCATAAGAGCTTGAAATCCTAGACCCTTCAAATGGTTATGAAGGGTTTGTTATATAGGAATTGGTGATGATATGAATGGTTGAGATCAATCCCAAAGATGGGGAGATGAACGATTGAGATCAAAAGGAACAAGAGAAGTCCTCAGTAAAATCCACCTCTTCATTTGGTAAAGAGGAGATAGGGTATGGTTAACTGAAGAGCTATTTATGAGTTACCTTTTTGAACTGAAGAGGTGGGTGAAGTTACCCATGTGGACTGGAGAGATGGGTTGAGTAACCCATGTGATCTAATTGGACTTATCTCTTTGAAGATAAATGAATATTTAATTCATTTATTTAATAATTATTTTCAACATGTGAGATAATTGAATTCTTTTTTATTAAGAATTGCTTTATTTGATGAAATTAAATTAATTTAATTGGAAGAATTTAATTAGTAAGTTTAAATATTTGGATTTAAACTATAGGAAATTGAGTTTAATTAATTAATTAATTATAATTAATCAATTAAAGCTAATTAATTAAATAAAATTAATTATTTAATTAATTTTGGGAATTGAATTAGATATTTGGAGAATGAATTTAGAAAAAAATAGATGATCAATTAATGATTAAAAAACCATTAATTAATAGATGAAAATTAGTGTTTTTAACGTAAAGTCGCAAGCCTGTCCATTGTAGGGTGTCTATATTTGCCCCTCTTTGATGTGATGTGACTTGTCATAGTGTGTCAAAGATTCTTTGATTTTTCTCCAGCTTGCCCTGACATTTAGTAGGTGTATTTATGCCCCCTCAACAAATTTGAGTGAAAAGTTGTGAGACGAGCGTTAATTTGTTGAAACTACAATTTGTGGAACTGGGTAGCTGATGGATCTGAAAAATACTTAAACATGTCCCTGTAATTGACCTTTGAAGTTTCTGGAGACTGGGAAGAAATTTCAGAGCTTGTGGGTGAAATTAGGGTTTCTCAGAACCCCTATAAGTAGCTAAGAGAGCTCTTCATTTGTCACATTATGATTTGGAGCTCTGACTATCTTTGGTAAGTTGCTATTCATTTCTGCCTCATTTTCTTCCTATTTTTGAGTGATGGCGGGGCTTCCGGGTGTTGTTCATATCTCTGATCGAGTCCGCTCGTACCGCCAACCTGCTAGCTCTGGACGTCCGGTGAGTTTCCTCTCTTTGCATGTCATTTATTGCTTTGAAATTTTGTACTTTTTTGAAAAGATTACACCTTTGCTGCAATCAACTGCGGTTTTGCCGCAATTGCAGTTTAAATGCCGCAATTGCTAGTTCTAAGCCATGTTTGATAAAAGTGCTGCATTTGCTTGCTTAAAATGCCATAATTGTTGTTTGAGTGCCGCATTTGTAGTTTAGGTACCGCAATCACATAAAAGTACCGCAATTGACCATGTTTAATGCTGCAATCAAATTTTTAACACTGTATGCCTGATGTCTTTGTCAGTTATCTATCTCTTTTAACTTTTGTTACGTTCCTCAATATCTGAAACTGATAATTTTCTATTTTTTTTAATTTTTTTTTGTACTTTCTATGCAGTTTGTTGGACATATCTTACGGTGTTGAGAGTCTAGGCCAGTGGGACTCGTTTACAGACTTCAGCTTTCAGAGGATGAGAGGTCAGTACTTCATGACCTGGGATTATATTGGATCTACTATATGTCAGAGATCACGACCAACAGGGGTTTGATCTCAGCTCTTGTAGAGCGATGGCATTCGGAGACTTGTACTTTCAAGTTGCCCACTGGGGAGTGCACTATGACTTTGGAGGATGTGTATCACATCCTCCAACTCCCTATCCAGGGCGAGTTAGTGGAGTATTCCACCCGCACTGGTGTCACTGCATTGAGTGATCTCTCTGGACTGCCCTGGGATCAACTCGGGCTTGCCAGAGGTTATGACATTCCGTGGTCAAGATTTGGATTTGGCCTAGATAGAATATCCACATTGCTAGGTAGTTTGATTTGTGGGATCCTTTGCCCCGATTGGCGTCAGCGTGGTTTTTCTGTAGGGTTTGGTAGTGTTCTTCAGAGTATGGTCTGAGACCATACTGTCTTTGCGTGGGGCCCATGCATGTTGGCCCAAATGCATTTCCATATGATGTATGTGGCTTACCTTGATGGTAAGTCACTGGGTTGTGGTGCCACATTATTTCAGATTTGGGCATGGGAGCATATAGCTGTCTGTCATCCTGTGGGTGCCCGTGCTCTCCTGGTCGATAGGCCATATGTATATATGTATGATGGTGTGATTGTTTAGACCTATATGGGTCATCTTTCTTACTGGCGACAATAGCTTGACATGATTCCATATTTTATTTAGAGACCTTACTGAGATTGTCCTATTTGGGATGGTGAGGATATCCATCTTCCTTTTTGTAGACAGTGGAGATACCTGATTGGTCATGTTAGTGACCATGTACATAAGAATGATTTCTATAACACCGATAGGGTGTTACGACAGTTTGGTGAGCAACAAGATGTTTCAGATTCATATGCCTATTTTGCTTGATGATCGAGGGATGCTCATGTCTGGGGTGTTGTAGTGTCACTTGATGCTACTCGCACTGAGTTTTTAGGATTTCTTCCTGTAGCATAGACTTGGCATTCTGCTACTGTTGACCCAGGTTTGTCTTTTTTGTGATTGCTTATGTACTTCTTTTTTTCTCTCTGATTTGTGCTCATATCTTGTTGTGATACTTATGTATATCTTCTCTCTTGTTTTTTTCTCATATCTTACTTTGATACTTGTTTATATCTTCTATGGTACTGATAGTTGACTTATCTTTTGCAAGCACTACTCCACAGTATGATGCCCATTGGTTGCAGCATCGTCCTATTGCCTTGAGAGATGTTTTGCGTCCTGTTCTCAGGACTATCATGCAGAGGGCTCGATGGGTATGGTGTGGTAGGGGAGGCCGTGATGGAGGGAGGGGTGGTGGATGAGGAGGGAGGGATGGTGGATGAGGGAGAGATGGGAGGGATGGTGGGAGGGATGGAGGCCGAGGGAGAGGTGATGATGGAGGAGATGATCCTGGTCGTGGGGGTGCTGGTGGTGGTATTAGGGTTGGCAGTGGTAGGAGTGGGGGGCACTCTAGTGTGCCCAGAGTTGGGTTGGGGGATATTTTGGAGGAGGAGGAGGCCCTAGAGGAGGAGGCACCCCAGTTGGTGCATAGAGTACGTAGGTAGGCAGCAGCAGTTTTGGCTCCCCGACATGAGGATCGGGTCATTATTGAGAAGGTGGATGTGGAGCTTGCTGATATAGATGTGGAGGCTCTTGATGAGCAAAGTGCTGGGACCGGTTCCTCAGAGGAGAGTGGCAGTAGCAGGAGTAGTACCAGTTAGAGTTCAGAGAGTGGGGAGGGATTAGGTGACAGGGCTGAGGAGGGTGATTTGGATGTGGCAATGGGGGGGATGGACAATGATCCCTCAGAGGTGGAGCACCTGACCCAGGAGATTTAGGACCTTCAGGTCTATCTTTCCCTATGTGATGCTTGTGCTATTGTTTTGGAGGCCCGTGTTATAGTTGCGGAGTCCAGAGAGTGACAGGCTCGGGCTGAGGTTCGCTCATTTATTGACAGTGTATAGGATGTATCCCGTAGAGATATTTTGGATAGATACTATAGATTTGGGTGAGAGGCTCAGAGGGAGATAGAGTATTAGAGACGACACTATGAGGGTGCAATTAGTGCTATAGAGAGGGTTCCTAGTTATACTACCTTGCAGAGATCTAGTAGGGCTCAGCATTCCCAGAGCAGTGGTGTTTGAGCTCCTGAGTCCTCTCATAGGATAGATTCAAATATGCCTCCCCCTCATGCTCATCTTGGCGAGGGTGGGGGTAGCTCTTGTTGATATTTCTCCTTGTACCATTTTTGTAGTGTTTCATTGTATACACTGAGTAGTACCATTTTTTGTATATGGATATATATGATATACATGTTGATTACCTTCTATGTTCAAACTTACGAATTTTCATTTGTACTCAGATATTTTGATCTATATGAGATACAGTTATGTGTCATGATTTACTTTGCATATGTATGATTCTACATGATTTAGTGATGAGATGTATATGCCATGTGTTGCTATTATGCAGACTCGTATATGGATGATTTACTTTTCCTATGATACTGACATGTTATGCAGGATGGTGTAAATGAAATGCCTATTTGAATGAGATGCTTTATGGATGCATGTGATTTTATGATTTATCATGTATGCCACTATCTTGTTTTTGTACTTTTCTGATGCACTTAATGAATGAATGCAATCTACTATGCACAAAATATTTGAGTAATGCATGTGTTAGTTAGAAAGAAGTTAGTTTGGATAGATGTGCTCTGAGATTGATCTAATTAAATGTAATGATAGAAAAATTTTCTTTTTTTGAATTTTTTGGATAGATATGATCTGATAGAAAGGATGAATGTCTCAAGTCGCTGCCCTAGTTTCCAATAAATTTCATCATTGCATCATCTTTTTTTTTTGTATTTTCTGATATTTCAGAAGAGTGTTGAATGATCTAGATCACATACCACCTGGATACTGCCATGACCTCCTGATAGTGAAAAGAGGAGAGAGATTGAATAGAAAGAGACCCATAGTGCACCCAAATATTGACCATCTGGATTCAACTATGTTCCCTGTTTGAAAAGAAAGAGAGCCAAAAGCACCCAGATATTGACCATCTGGATACTGCTTGTCCTCTGAAATAATCTAAAACAAAGAAACCAAGATAGAACTCCTATGTACCCAGAGTCCATCTGGATAACACTATGAGCTCTTGATTTCTGAAAGGGAAAGCCAAACAAACAAGATATAACTCCTATGCCCCTAGAGTCCATCTGGATAGCTTCGTGAGCTCTTGTTTGCAACATAAAGGGAAAGACCATAGAAACCAAGATAGAACTCCAAAGCAACTCAGAGTCCATCTGAATATTGTTGCAAGCTCTTGATTCTATAAAACAAACAAGCAAAATAAAAGAGAAGGAATGTCCAATTATTTCCCAGGTTTAATCTCAGATCGTGGAACTACACGGCTGCCAGATAAGTGACAGCACCTACTGCATTTATCCTGAATCATCATAGCCCTGAAATTAAAGTTAACATTCAACAGACAACAATCAAAGAAAATAAGTCATGATCTATCATAGCTACTCTCCTCACATGGTGGATCCTAGAGTAGCGTAAGAACATAACCCCGAAATATAGACTGACATCTGACTAACTTGACTGACCTAGTCAACATTTTTGTGTGGTTCCTCGATGCAGTTGGATTCTCTTGATTGGCTTGATTTGATTGATCATGTTAACAGCCGATTAAGCTGTGTCAGATGGGCCAAATATGTGTTCACAAAGCTCATGATTGCGACAGTATTGATTGATAGATTTGATTTCTCTGATTGTATTGGCAGCTAATCAAGCTATGTCAGATGTGCCCAATGCTTGTTCACAAAGCTCATGATTGTGACAATTTGATTGATAGATTTTGATTTGACCAATTTGGTAGCTGATCAAGTTGTGTCAGATGGGCCCAATGCTGATTTGCAAAGCCAATGATTGTGACAATTGATTTGACTGGGCGTGCTTGCCCCTTGCTCTCTTGATAACCGAGTTGGTTTTATTGCTTTAGAATTTTTGCAATTTTTTGAATGTTTTTTTTTATGAAGATTGATTTTCTCTTTATTTTTGATCTTTTTAGGATTTTTGATGAGTTTTCTGATTTTTAGGATTTTTTGATGAGTTTTCTGATTTTTAGGATTTCTTAGAACATTTGGATATTTGGAATCACCCCCTTGTCTGATGGACCAATAAGTAACGATGGGTAAGTGCTTTGTGCTCATAGCGGATTGTGCTGCTGGATATTGCTTGGGATAGTCAGTCTTGCATTTTGAAGTGTGCTCAAGCTTTTGGAGCTCATTGATGGTGAAGTTGGATTTGAACACTTGGCACCTTTTTGCCAGGTTTTCACCAAGGTACCTACTCAATAGCACCTGATTGCCAGGTTTTGACTGAGAGAGTGATTTTGTTTTCTCTTTAATTTTTTGCTTTCTTTTTTTTTTTTCTTTTTTCATTGTCGCCAAGGCGCCTGATTGCCAGGTTTTCACCAAGGTAACTTTATATTTTTTTTTATTTTTTTGGTATTTTCTACATATGTAGATAAATGCCTTAACCATAGAGACCTTTTAAGGGTAGAACCTCTTCAGGTGCATGCTGTTGATGTAGCCAGGGAGCTGATCTCCTTCTGGTGTTGCTAGTATGAATGCCCCACTCTGAGTAGAGCTGAAAACAAAAAAGGTCCTAGCCAGTTAGGCTCAAACTTACCAGGTTTGACTGGCTCTGCTTGATTCTTCTAATTTTCCATGAGGACAAGGTCTCCTACCTCAAATGTTTGTGGCTTCACCTTCTTGTGATAGTTCCTTCTAAGGAAATTCTAATAGCCTTGTAAGTGGTCGAAGGCATGTTGCCTTCTTTCATCTAGTAGCTCTAGTTCACTGAGCCTTTCCACTCTATAGTCTTCGTCTGAAACCAGGTTCTTTAATGATATCCTCAAGGATGGGATTTCAACTTCAAGGGGTAATACCACCTCTGTTCCATAGGCTAGGGAGAAAGGAGTTTCTCCTGTTGGTGTTCTCACACTATTTTTGTATGCCCATAATGCGGGACTAAGTTGTAGATGCCAGTCTCGCCTTGATGCATTTACTATTTTCTTTAGAATATTCAAGATTGTTTTTTTTGTAGCTTCGGCTTGGCCATTCCCTTGAGGGTAGTAAAATGAGGAGAACCCTTGTTTGTTGTGGAACTATTCACATAGGTCTTCAACATCCTTGTTCTGAAAAGGGGTACCATGATCTGTCAGGATTGTTTGGGGGTTCCCGTATCGACAGATGATGTGATTAAGTATGAACATTGCTATCTATTTTCCAGTGATGTAGGTGAGGGGAATCGCTTCCACCCACTTGGTGAAGTAATCTATTGCTGCTATGATGTACTTGTGTCTATTTGCTGAAGAAGGTGTTATCTTGCCTACTAGGTCAAATCCCCACTTTGAAAATGGCAATGGTGATTTGATGGGATTCAATTCCTAGGCTGGTGCATGGATGAGGTCTCCATGAATTTGACACTATTTGCACCTTTGAACATGCTTGTGTGCATCTATCTCTATTTTTTGCCAATAGTATCCCATGTGGATTATTTTCTTAGCTAAGTTGTTGCCACCTCCGTGGGTTCCACATATTCCTTCATGTACCTCGTACAAAGCTTTCTGGGATTCCATGGAAGTGAGACATCGTAGTAATGTTCCATCGAGACTTCATCTGTATAGAGTAGTAGAGAGGATTGTATACCTAGAGGCTTGGCGGATGAGGGATTTTCTGTGGTTCCTAAACAAGTTTGGGGGTAAGACATTGTTTTGGAGATAGCTATAGACGTCTTGGTACCATGGGGACTCAGGACCAACAAGGACACACACTGATTCTGTGATACATGCTTGATGTGATGGCACCAAGAGTTGCTCCACTAGAAACTAGAATTTGGTATTGTTTCCTAGCATATCAATCAGTGATGCTATGGTAGCCATCACATCTGCCACTTTGTTTTGTGCTCTTGGGACTTTCTCAAAGAGAATGTAGTGAAATTTTGTGCGTAGTCCTTCCATTTGGGCCCTGTATGGTATGAGCTTCTCACCTTTGGTCATGTATTCCTTGTTGACTTGTCTAATGACCAGTTGCAAGTCTCCAAAGACCTTTAAGTTCTTGATTCTCCATTGGATTGCTATCTTTAGGCCAATTACCAGTGCTTCATATTCTGCGATATTGTTGGTGCATGAAAAGTTGAGTCTAAAAGACTTTGGAATTGTATCATGATTTGGAGTGATAAGAACTATCCTTGCCCCCACTCCATGCTTTGTACATGATCCATCAAAGTAAAGTTGTCATACCTCGATCGCCAGTTGTAGTTTTATGATAGATTCATCAGGGAAATCAAAGATAATAGGCTGGTGGTCTTGAATTGGTGCCTCTGCTAGTTGATCGGCGATCACTTGTCCTTTGATCACTTTTCTGTCTACATATTCAATGTTGAACTCGCTTAAGATCATTACCCACTTGGCTAATCGTCCAGTGAGCACTACTTTGCTTAATAGGTACTTGAGAGGATCAATATGTGCGACCAATTTTGTTTGGTGACTCAACATGTAGTGTCTTAGCTTGTGGGAAGCGAAAACAACTGCCAGGCATGACTTCTCTATCGATGTGTAGTTTAGCTCATATCCAACCAAGGTCTTTCTTAGATAGTAGACGGCCCTCTCCTTTCCTGCATCATCATGTTGTGCCAAAAGGACCCTTAACACTGATTCTGTCACTGAGATATATAGAATCAATGGTCTACCTTATACTGGTGGTACTAATATAGGAGACTTAAGAAGGTAGTCTTTGAATATCTAAAATGCCTGTTCACATTGCTCTGTCCATATGAACTTGATGTCTTTATGCAATAGATGTTGGAATGGGTGGCACTTGTCTGCCAATTGAGCTACGAAGCGCCTGATTGATTGGAGCCTTCCTTGTAACCCTCTTAGTATTCTCAGGTTCGATGGTGGAGGCATGTCCAATATTTCCTTGACCTTTTCTGGATCCACTTCAATTCCTTTGTGTGATACTATGAACCCTATTAATTTTCCCGCTGTGACACCGAATGTACACTTTTTTGGATTTAGTCAAACTTTGAATTCCTCCATTCTATCAAAGATGGGTCCTAAAACCTGTAGATGATCCTTTCAAAGTATGGACTTTGCTAGTATGTCATCCACAGAATATTCCATTGTCTTGTGGATGAGATCATGAAATATGGTCATCATTGCCCTCTGATATGTTTCTCTAGCGTTCTTTAGACAAAATGGCATGACATTCCAACAATATGTTCCCCAAGGACATGTGAAAGCCATTTTGTGTTGATCCTCTGGCGCTATCCTTAGTTGGTTATAACCTGAGAAGCCATTTATAAGTGACAACATTTCATGCCCTACAGTTAGGTCCACTATCATATCAATGTTTGGTAAAGGAAAGTCATCTCTGGGACATGCTATATTGAGATCCTGGAAGTCTGTGCAAATTCATATTTGACCACTATGCTTCATAACTGGTACTAGATTAGATATCCAATCCGCATATGGTATAGGTCTAATGAATTTGGCATCCAGGAGCTTTTTTATTTTTTCCTTGACTAACAATGCAATGTGAGGATGCATCTTTCTTAGCTTCTGTTTGACAGGTTTTGCATTTGGTAGCAATGGGAGGTGGTGTAGCACCAACTCTGGATCTAATCCTGGCATATCTGAGTAAGACCATACGAAATTGATCATTCTTTCTTTGAAGAAGTTAATGAATTATTCTCTCTCCTTAGGGGTGAGAGATTTTGCCAAGTAGATGTTCTTTGGGTTCTTGTCATCCCCCAAGTTGATTTCCTCTGTCTCTTCAGCTAACAATGCTAATTTCTCATCTGTTAAGGGGAGGAGTTCTCTCTTTCCATCTTCTAGCACCTCGGAGAGGTTTTCGCTAGAAGATACATCTTCTTTTATATTTTTATTCTTTTGTTCTTTTTTCTTTTGTGGACTAGAAAGAGGAGCTTCCTCCTCGAAGTATGCTGCTCTATCTAGGTTGATAGAGAATCCTGCCTTGTGATCTCCTGATAGAATGCCTTCCCTTAGTCCCATGAAATGAGCTATTTCCTCATCATTTTCAAAGACATCAAGATCAAGTGGTCCTTGTTGATCCCACTATATAAGCTTAGGGTGTACAAGACAGACACTTTCACTACTGTTTGGCTTTGGTTGACTAAACGGGACTGCTGATATGGTGCCTACGAAATTGGATTGTGATGAGGATGCACCACTTGAGGTCTGATGAATGATATGTTTATCTATACAAGGTTGTTCGGTAATGGTCAGTTGTTCAAACAGGTCTGCTAGGTTTATGATAATATCGACTTGAGGGAAAAATAAGGGATTGAGGGTTCAGAGTCGTGGAGGGATCTCCACTCATACTCATGGGAGTCTGTCTCAATGGAATGTTCATCTGATGTCTCACTTCCTTGGTTATCATTGATTTCTATGTGTAGGTTTAATGGTGATTGTGTGATTCCCTCTTTGGCAGGAAAAAACTGTGCTAATATGTTGCTTATTAGGACATGCTCAGTGTTGTGCCCCCGGTGCATCTCTACTACTTGCTCTTGATTGACTTGTATGTCTTAAATCACCAAACTAGTACTTTGTTTTCCATAACCCAAACCTCTAGTGTTTCTTTGGGTTGGTGGGAGAGGCAATTCATATATTCCCTGTTGCCTTACCCCTAGTCTAGTTGTACCATCATACCCAAATCTTTGTATCATTGTGTAACCATTACCATAGTTTGCCAAAGGTAGTGGTGGTCGGATTGTCTCAGGGGAGTCTTGGTATAACCAAGTATTGATGTCTTGCTCAAAATGACTCTCTTTCGCTATGTCCCCCCATTAGACAAAGGTTGTGGGTGGACATCTCAATAGAACCGGCTGTTAAGTTTCTGTTGCAATGACAGGTTGTGGCATACCGTGAGTTCTAGGGCTTAGAGGCATGTGCGTGATGGTGAAAGCCTCTTCATATCTATATTCACCACATCCTTTGCCCGTGATGGATATCTTGCCTACTTTCTCTATGACATCTTTAAGATTTAAATTTTAAGGGGAGGAGATACTTGTGTCCTGGTTAATGACTATCTTTCCCGCTGCCCATGTAACATCTTTGGGATTCGAATCTAAAGAGGACGGGATGCTTGCATCTTGGTTTGATGGTACCTGGTTATCGGTGTTGATTTGGACCGCATTGCAATATTGGAAGGGATTGGGATCTCCCTCTATGATGATCTCCTCTCCCTGGTGAGGGACCTTGATGCATTGATGGTATGTTGATGGTACAACTTGCATTTCATGTATCCAAGGTCTCCCTAGTAACATGTTGTATCCTAGTTCAAGATCTAAGATTTGGAAGGGAGTGTTTTTTACCACAGGTCCAATGCGAATAGGTAGAATGATAATACCCTTAGAGGACCTTTCCTCTTCATCATAGGCTCTGATATTTATCCTCCTGGTGACATCAATGCTTGATTTGGAATAACCCAGTTGCTTGATTAACTTTAGAGTACAAATGTTTAACCCAGCTCCACCATCAACAAGGACCCTACGAACAACACTTTTGTGGATCTAGAGAAGTAAGTGTAGAGGATCATTATGCAGGGGCTTATGCGGTGGCACATCATGGTCTATGAATGTGGCATGTTTATTAGCTACTATATGGTTGACCATTTTTTGGAATCTTTCTAGTGTTATGTCCCTTGGGACAGTTGTATTTTGAAGTGCTTGATCAAGTGCTAGTTTATGTTGTGGAGATATGTGCAAGAGGTCAAACATGGATATCTTGGTAGATGTGCACTTTAGTTGGTCCACTATGCTTGTTTGTGGATCCAAGTTTGCTATAGGATTGGCTGATGTAGTAGCTGAGGATGGTACTCCTTGCAAGACGACTCTAGCACGACACGTAGTTACAGTGCAATTGTTACCTTGGTCCCTGATAGTGATTGTGGCCACATGGTTATCTAACGGATTTATGCAATTTATGACATTGTCACTGTTGGCATATGTATAGTTAACTTTATTGGTTTGTCCACCAGACCCGGAGGCTTTTCCTTTGTTGTGATCACGGAAGGTATCATTGAAAATGGTGTGATTAGTTGTGCCTTTATTTTGAGTATTCATCACATCAATGATCCCTGTATAAATCAGATCCTGAATAGCATGCTTCAATCGGTAGAAGTTGGTTGTTTTGTGCCCCTTGACCCGATGAAACTCACAGAAGTCTTTGTCATTATACCACCTTGGTTTGTTTTCCTCTTGTTCAAAGTCTCTGATTTCTGGGAGAGTGATAGTGTTTGATTGTATCAGCTTACGTAAAGCTGACTCTATATGCTCTCCCAATGGTGTGAAATCTTGTTGTTGGAATTGAAACCATGGTTTGCGTTGATTCTATTGATGAATATTTGACACAGCGGCCGCTTGTACAGGGGGAGGTTGGTTTTGGGTGTATGCTTGCTGAGTGGGCCCTGTGGGGTTTTGGTTTGCCACAGGTGCGCGTTGCAGTGACACCTTGGGTTGCACGTAGTTGACCGTCTTTACATCAATGATACCATCGCTAGTGACATTGTTTTTCTTGTTCCACCACTTATCTTTTTCCGTTGCACTCTTATTTGTGTTCATTTGTGTGGGATCTACAAGGATTCCTCTTTTGACCAAGTTCTTCTCACAACGAACTCCTCTTTTGATGAGTTGTGTGAAGTTTAGAGCTAACTGTAGCTCTATTGTGAATGACCTGTCTGGGATCAGATTGTCAAAAAACATGACTATCAAGTCTTGTTTGGGCACATTATATGTTATACAATTTTCCACGTTCCTCCACCTCTATAGGAATTTCACAAAAGACTCTCCATCTTTCTGTTTAATGTCGCAAAGGTCCTTGATGCTAACCTTATGCTTGATGTTATGATGGAAGTGAGCTATGAACTTTTCAGCTAATTCTCCCCAAGACTGGATGCCATGAGGTAGATGTGAGAACCATTCCATTGCTGGTCTGGCTAAACTTTATGGGAATAGTCGCATTAGATATGTCTGATCATGAGCAACTTTGATGCAACTAGTAAAGAACTCTCATATATGCTCAATAGGGTTGGTGCTTCCCCTATACTTGTCAAATTTTGGCACTGAGAAGTGGTTTGGGAATGGAGACATTTGAAGAGAATGGTCAAAGGGGTATGGGTATAAATCCTCTGCGGTATAGGATTTAATTTGCCCCTAATTTTGCATATCCATCATTTGGGTTTGAAGGGTTTGCATTTGTTGCATTATCATGTCCGTTTGATATTGCGGTTGATGCATGTGGACATTTCTTTGTGCCATGGTGGGTATGAGGCTACACCTCTGTGTCCCTTGAGTAGGAACATAGGATTTCATCCTAGGGACTTGATATTGATTCCCCACCGAGTGATTTGTAACTGTAGGGACATGAGTAGTCCATGGTGGGTTTTGAAGTGTTTGTTGTTGTGACTGAAATTGGGGTTGATAATGCTGGGGTAGGTATTGCTGCTGCTAAGGTTGGGTTTGAAACTGGGGTTTTTGTTGTTGGGGTTGGATATGAGGCAACTAAATCTGGGGTTGTTGTTGCGGAGGTTGGATATGAGGCAACTGAAGCTGGCGTTGCTGTTGCAGAGGTTGGATATGAGGCAACTGAAGCTGGGGTTGCTGTTGCGGGGGTTGGAACTGAGGAAACTGAAGCTGGGGTTGTTGTTGCTGAGTTTGGATATGAGGCAACTAAAGCTAGGGTTGTTGTTGCTGAGTTTGGATATGAGGCAACTAAAGCTGGGGTTGCTGTTGCTGAGTTTGGATATGAGGCAACTGAAGCTAGGGTTGCTGTTGCGGAGGTTGGATATGAGGAAACTAAAGCTGGGGTTGCTGTTGCGGAGGTTAGATGAGTCTCAAAATGGGAAACGATGTAACTTTGGGTGGGCCTTGACTGTAAATAGGTCCTGTAGAGATGGATCCTTGCGGGCATGATGTGTTAATCCCAAGACTAGTGTGGGGAGATTACAACAGCGACATAGTTTCAAAACAATTGGTGTTTGGTGGGATGGAAGGCATAGCATGAGGGTTGCACTGTACTAGCCATGAGATTAAGGGTGGAGGCATACTATTGACCATGGGTGCACTTGGTTGCGAGCTTGTCATGCCTTGAGTAGATGATGTGCTGGCTTGGGTTGGGTGATTGGTTTGATTGGATATAGTTTGTTTCGATGTGGGTAAGGCCAATGGTGGAAAAACTTGTGACACAACAGGTAGTATCTGGGGAAGCTGAGTAGTATTCTGACCTGTGAGAGGGTTTTTAGGCCATATAGTTGATACACTGAATTCAGCGAGGAGTTTGACTCCCTTCTTTATTAGCATGGAAAAGTAATGTTCAGGGTTCCTCTCTATAATAGCGTCAACTACTTTGGTGGAGTAGGCATCTTATTCCACATCTTCAAGTTCTTCTTCTATGATATCTTGGAAAAAGGCTTCCCCACAGGGTTGTTCAATGAATAGAGCAGAACTGGTGTTCATGAAGGGATCATTCTCTTTCTTTGTTTCCCAAGCAGGGAAATGGTTGATATATGATATAAAGAAAACAAAGAAGAGGATCCTTTCTAAGCAAAAGTCTGAGTTATGTTTTGGACAAGGGTAATTCTAAAGGTAGATTTTGATATAACTTGATCTCAAAGTGGTGATGATAAAAGATAAGATTAGCCGACCTTTGTCTTGGACAAATTCAATTTGATAAAGATGATGATGTTTGATATGATGAGATCAAGATATATCAAGTCTGAGATTTCAAACTAACAATGTTTTTGACAATAATCATGCTTTACAAAGAAAGGGTAATCTTTAATGTTTAGAGATTCACACAATTTTCTTCACATTTTCCTGGGATAGACACTAGTTTTGGACACCAAATGAAGAATTATTTCAAGGTTTTTAGGTCAGAGCAGGAATATAGTATATCCAGTTAAATGTGGTACAATTTCACCGATTGCGGTAAAATAACTGGTCGATTGTGGTAGTTTAATCACACAATGCTTCTGATTTGCAAGATAGTTGACATTGACAACCCTAGACTTTAACACATTTGACTCATTTTGATAGCTTGGATGTTTTTTTTTGCATTTTCAAAAACTAATCAAAGGAACAACAACAATAGACACTGTGTTTTGAGAAATGAAGACTGAAATTGTGTATGTTCTACAACTTTTTCCAGTTGCAATGTTATCACGAGGTCTCAACAATGAACAATTAGATTAATCTAGGTCAATGGCTTTAGAATACAATGTTATAGTCCCAATACTTGAATGTCCGTTAGCTCACTTAACAATTGTCACACTACTAGGACACGAAGGTCCACGACGTAGGTGCCCGTGTTTTTTTCGTTTCTAGGTATTATTGTCGTGGAGTGAAGATCTCTTTCACTACACAAATACCATGGGACACATATGTTGGGAATCTTGGGGGGGAATTTTGCAACCCCTTGCACTATAATAAGGTATCTTTTCGGAGGTAAAATAGGTTGGCCTCTAATTAATCAAGGTTGTAGTAAGGGTCCGTGGTGTCTCTCCAATTGGTTTGTACATGTGTGACTCACTTAAGAGCCTAGTTGATCACACTGGCTCCTTAGGGATATTCACCCAATCTAGACTATCATCAACATGCCTCAGCCAAGCTTGGCTAGATAAGATGAAACTTTGGTTTGTGCCTTGTTTATATACCAATCAAAAGGATTACCGGTTTAAGGTCGTTCTCTGAGGAAGAAGCACATTCCCCGGATAGGCCTTTCTAGAAAGTATAAAGGTTTGTAATCTAATAGTTTGTGCAAGTGCACCCAAAACTCAAGACATAAGGTAAATTGATTAAGCTCCAAATTTTGAAATGTGAACTAATCTACACCACCATACAAGCACAAATATTCAATTTTAAGCCCAAAAGTAGGTGTTGATTGCTTGTTCAGTTTTAATGCACCAAATTGAAAGATTTTTTGCCTTTGTTCAATTTTAACCCCCACGTCAATTTTAAGCCCAAATTTGAAATATAAGGTGTGATATTTTTTGCAAGCACTGTTATTTTTAAACCCAAATCGACAAATAAATTCCTTTTAGTTTGTGTTGTTTAAACAAGTTAGTACCAAAAAGGATTATTCACAAAATGAGAATATGTGAAACTTTGAAACAACGAAAGGATGCTTACCAAAAGTTACCCTTCTCTATCCTTGGTGACCCTGATCCAATCCTGCATAGAAACTGAAAAGAATGTCAATTTAAAAGTAGATGGGCAGAAGTTTTGGATCTGATGTCTGCACTATTTCCTACGATTGTGACAATCTTCCTGCAAATGCGGTAATACTCTGTCAATTGCGGTAAATAACTGACAAGTGTGGCAATATGCTGTCGATTGCGGTAAATAACTGGCAATTATAGCAAAATGCTATCAATTGTGGCATGGATTAGGCGATTGCTACAAAATTATTGCGATTGCATCACGGATCAGGTGATTGCGGCAAAATACTAAAAGACAAAAGACAAGAAATAGATAGAATAACTGTGAAAGCATGCAATCAATTGTGGTATTAAACTAGTTGATTGCGGCACAGTATACACGATTGCGGTAAAATACCAGAAATTGCAAAATAGTACAAATGTCAAAGAAAAGTGTGATTTTTAAATTTACGATGGTACGGCCATGGTTGATCGATCCATTTCTTCGTCTGCAAGAGATATTTGGGCTGTTTGTTCACGTCGGGTTCACCAAAATGTATGCCTCTCTCTCCGATTCCCACAACTTTCCAAAGGTGAGGGTTAGTAGCAAGGGTTTCACAAATGAATGCAAATCAAGTATATAATAACTACTAAACGAATAACAGAAATGTGAGCAATAAAATATACAAGCAAGAGAAAGGAAGACAAATAAATGCAAACCCCATGATGCTTGAAGCTTCTATTGTTTCTCTCTACTCCTTCTGAAACGTTGTTCTTGATGCTCAGTATTGGCAGGGCAGCGTCTATGACTTGAGAAGTTTTGAGAATTTGACAATTGAAATGTGTGTGTGTGGTCGCAAGATGGCTTGAATGCTAGAACCAAACTGACAGAGTAATGGCGCACAAGAGCTTGAAATCCTGGACCCTTCAAATGGTTATGAAGGGTTTATTATATAGGAATTGGTGATGATATAAACGGTTGAGATAAATCCCAAAGATGGGGAGATGAACGATTGAGATCAAAAGGAACAGGAGAAGTCCTCAGTAAACTCCACCTCTTCATTTGGTAAAGAGGAGATAGGGTTTGGTTAACTGAAGAGCTATTTATGAGTTACCTTTTT
>MU223805.1:1087929-1121090 GCA_018584345.1 Thuja plicata | reverse complement strand
GAAAGAAAACAACTAGATGATGAACTCTTGAAAGCAAACATGAAAGTCCTGGAATTGGAAAACATAAAAAAGAAGTTGGAATCTGAATTAACAGAAGAAAAGGATAAGATTGATAAACTTCACACAAGTTCTGATTCACTTCAATCTCAGCTCAATGCACAAAAGAAAAAGGTGACACTACTGTTCTTGGATTCAGTGTAGCACAAAGTGAAGTCAATTCATTGCAAGAAAGAAAGAAACCTCATGAAGCATCTTCAGAAGCAAAGAAAGTTGAAAATGTTGAAGAGATTAAAGCAGATCCACCTAAAAGGGAAATCAAGCAAGTTAACAAAACTTGTTATGCATGTAACAAACATGGTCATTTGGCAAGAGATTGCAAAGAGGTAAGACCTTTCAATGGTTATTGTTTCTCCTATAATAAATTTGGTCACAGAACTATACATTGTAGAACAAATCAAAGAAATTAGTCACAACAAAATCAAAGAAGAATGAATCAAAATAATCAGAGAAATCAACCTCAAAGGAATTTCCAGAACACCATAATGTAGATATGTAACTAGAATGGACACACAGCAAAGAAATGCAGCATGATGAACAAAAACATTAGACCTCCTATCATTTGTCACACATGTAGAAAGGCTGGACACATCTCAAGGCTTTGTAGATCCAAAAATCAAAAGCAAGAGGATCCTAAGAAGTCACTATTTGAAGAAGGAGAAGTTAAGTTTGTTCAGGAAAAAGAAGATTCAAGCAAAATTTGGGTTGAAGTAAGAAGGACAATGATGTTGACAAAGTAGTTGATGCATCCATAGTGGAAACACCCTCTACTTCTTCTTGAATAGACCTTCTTGGTCTTAAGGGGATCTATTCTAGCTTAGGACCCCTACGCGGTTGGTATACTCACCTCTGAGTATGCACCTATGAATTCATGGTTATAAGCACATAATATTGTAGTATGCATTCACACATTGTCTAAAATACATCGGGATCAAAGTTTAAAAATCTCTGAGTAATTTGTGTATGGTTGCAAACATTAAATGTAGTAGATTGTATAAAATAAAGTAAGTGTTCAATCTTCTTCACACTTGCATTTGAGATCATATAATTTGGAGAGCATTGGAGCACTAGACATCAAGGCATCGAAGCATAACAGATTTGATAGTTAAGCAAATAGATAAGAAGTTTGGAATGGAACCCTAGCATTCGCGCCATTTTGGAATTTTATGAAACCCTACTTAATCAAGTTCCAAGTAATTATGGTGACTCCAGTTGTATTTGATATTATAGAGAGGAAGAGATTTGTATTCAAAAAGCATCCATTCAAATCCATATTGGATGATGTGGAAGGGGCTTTCTCCAAAACCCCGCTAGGTGTTGTTCACATGGAAGATATCCGCTCGTACATTTACTGTAAGAAGGAAATAGTAGGAGATGTTAGCATAGCCACTCATATGGGATCTATGATGAAACCTGATTAAACATTCAAGGATGAGTTCGCGCACTTGATTGATAACCCTATTTTCAAATTCTCAAATGCGGATGAGTTTGATGAGCCAGAATGGGTGAAGATTTTGTTAAGAAGAATACATGATCATCTTTATTGGATTGGAGAGGTCCCTGTGCACATCACTATAGACCTAATTCATGAATTAACCAGACTTCCCAAGACTGGACCATTTTTTCCTACTAGCAAAGATGTCAAGAAGAAAATTGAACAAGTTTGCCTATCTAGAAGTGACAAGCGCAGAATGATAGTTGACCCTATCAAGGAAGATGACATAAAACTTCTAACTATGATACTTGGGTATAAGTTTCAACAAGAAAGCAGGTTGAACAGTGTTTCTATAGAAACAGTCCTAGCAGCTATCAGAATAGTGAAGGATAACACTCAATACAACCTATGTGAGATCTTGCGCTGTCAATTGATTGACAACATTTGAATCATCAAGCATGATAGGAGAAAGAGATTCAGGTTTGGATCTCTGATCATCTATTTGTACTTCCATATTTTTAGAAAGGTTGAAAACTTTGACCTAGACAGGAGCAAATCCACAATGTCTTAGATTTCTCTTAAGGCCACTTTAGAGAGTAGTGCAAGGGATGCCATGGATATGGATATTAAGACATTCAGGATCAAAATGTAGAATAGGTTTAGATTATCTGAGAAGATAGTTGACAAATATAAGATTACCATATGTTTCATGGTAGAAATAGATTGCACTTGCATGGAGGCATTTGAACCTAGAACCAAATGGATTCATCCTCTTGGTTATGAAGTGTAAGAACATGTGTTAGAAGGATATGCACAAGTTCTATTGTCTATGCCCAAAGATCCTAATGAGACTAGATGGGGCACTTACAAAGAGAAGACCAATGAAGTGGATACTATCTTACACAGTGATGATAATAAAAGGAAAGCATCCCAAATTACATCCAACATACAAAAAGTTCATGGAGTCACTCAAGAAGATCTTGACAAAGCTAGAGATGCCAAGATAGAAAAAGAACTTGAGAAGGCTGAAAAGATCTAGAAGAAGAAGAAAGTAGAGAGAACCTCTACACCCTCTACCACCATTGATTTAGACTCATCTCCACTGTCTACACCAAGCAAGAAGACTAGAGGAAGAAAATAGGCACCCAAAAATCACCCATGCTCAAGGAACACTCGGAGCAAAGCAAAGAATACTCAAGCTCCTCCCGAGGTAGGATTTAGACCTAGTCTAAATATTTTGAAGAATAGGATTGTAAATAAAGGGAGATTAGATACACTTTCTAAATTCTATGACAAGTATCAAGAAATAGATAAGACTGAGATACATTCTATGATCATATCTCATATGATCAAGTTTAAGAAGATAGTTCTTGAACTCAAGACAGTGATATCGGATCAGTTATGGAACTTATTGGAGATCATGAAAAGACATGAAATAGAGGGAGACATGAAGATTAGAGAAGAAAAATTGGATACTCTTCTCCGTATATGCTCGCAAGATGAGAAGGCTATATTATTATATCTGGTGAAGCCTCATCTCCAAACTAAGATAAGGAACCTACATATTATGAACAAAGAGTATGAGTAGATAGGTAAGGAGACTGAAAAGGAATTTGTACAAGTGTTTATGGATAGACACATGTATCCACCAATGGCGCCTACTACAAAAGTAACTCTAGCTCCTCCTAAATAGGCTATAGAACCAGTGATTCAGATAGCACCTACAACAGGTCCACAGGTTTCAGCGCCCACAGTGACAATAACTTCTGATACAAATAAAGACTCCAAAGATACTATAGTAGTTGACAATATAAAGATATCCATGACAACATCTAAAAAAGATATGGACAAAGTTGATAAGGAATTTGTAAGCACTGAAGAAATGTGCATTGATGATACATCTGCACAACAGGATGAAGTTCCCATTAATGATCCAATTGACCTAAATGAAGAAAAATATACTCAAGGTGATAAGACACCAATAAAAGAGATACCAATAAAGGTTGAATGCATGGATACCAGTCTGAACACTATATTCTCACCATCCACTCAACCATCTACCTCATTGTTGTCAAGGTTAACTCCTAATTCAGCAAGTCTAGATGCATGGGGAGAAGAAGACCTAATTAAGATTAGCATTCTTGCTATGTAAAAGGAAAAAGAGAAACAAGTGATGAGAAACCCTCACTTTTTGGAAACAGTGAACATATTGAATGACTTAGTGCTTGCTGATCAGAAAGTAGCCAAAGTCCAATCAGTTGAAGATGTGGACAACATTTTGACAAACTTCAAATCACACTTTACAAGTTTAGTAGACTCTTCTACTAAGATTTTTGAAGATGAATATAAGAAGGAGAGACTGAATGATCTGGTAAAGAACTTTACCTTAGACTTGAACTCCTTAAAGATTGGGCAATCCATACTGAAAGAATTGGCAACTAAAGGCAAGAAAGTTATAGCTAACTGCATGGACAGAGTGAAGTTCACCTCTGAGCACACTAAAAAGGTAGAAGAGGCAGAGTTAATGGTGGATAGCATCAGAAAATTAGTTGAAACATCCATGCAAGACATGAACATTTGCAATAATGTCTATCAAGGATAGTTGGATAAAATTAAGAAGGCAAAATTGAAAATCATCAAGATAAGAATAAGACAAACCTAGTTGAGAAATGCACTTGTGCCATCTCTAGCAGTACTTAATGAGAACATCAAATAGATTGATGACACCATGGTGACATATGATCAAGGTCCTTGCATGGATCTGATGAAAATGGAGAAACTGACATATGCCCTATGCATGCATCTTCAGACAGTTGATGCTATGAAAGTATTTTGGCAGAAAGAGATCCAATCTCTTCAAATTGTGTACCCTAAAGTTTACATGGAGGAAGTATGCAGAAGACTTAAAATTTTTTGTACACCTTTGTCATTAATGTCAAAGGGGGAGTAATATAGAATGTGTATATGTGGAGAAGTATATGTATATATCAATAAGATGTTATGATATACAGTCAATTTTTGTGTTAAGTCATTTTAAGTAACTTGGCCACATTCCTTTGTTGCCATTAATGACAAAGGGGAGCTTGTTGGCAAGTTGATTTCCTGAGGATGCATGAATCATTTTGTGTTTTCATCATGGCAACAAAGTCATGTTTAGTTTCTATCATGAAAAACAAAATGACTAAGTATGGAAATCAGGGCAGATAGAGATATTCTGTGAGTAGCACATCAACACATGTGTGAGAGATCAATTGAGCTTATGCACATTCAGATATATATTGTATGACACATGTACATGTTATTTCTAGACACACATAGTATGGAACAACAGTACGACAAAGTTATAGGCAAATCAGTAGACCAGCAGTCTAGAAGACAGAGCATGGAAGCCGACTACTATTTTGATCAGCATGAATTATTTTGTAATGTAATGGATAAGTGCCTTTGGTTATATGTTTGTAATAATGTAATTAGCATTGTAGTAAACACGCTTGAGCTGACTTGTTCGGAAGCATTGTATATTTTTTTTAGGGCCGACTAGAGTTTTTTTTTGGGTCGCGCCTATTCGGATATGAACATATAAGTATGTAATGTAAAGATATGTTACAAGCGTCGATTATTATGCAAGAAGAAGTTACAAAAGAGAATTATAATGCAGTTAGTATATGATATAGCTCTTTAAGAGAGTAAGAGCATTCACGCATACATAGAATTGATCTTTTAACAGTGTCATCACAACAGTTCACTTTTGATATAGTATATATCAACTTTCAGAAGGTTGTAGCCTTCATCCTATTGGGCAGTGAGCCTAGGCAGTGAGCCATATACCTTTAACAGGGTTTTGTAAAAGACTCCTAACAGGGTCAGACCTTTAACCAGGTCATTGTACTCATATTGTAAAGACTACTTCTAACAGGGCAAAGGAACTTTAACAGGTTCATTATACCTAGTACAATATTTGTGGGTACTAATTCCCACCGGGGTTTTCCTCTGATCAAGGTATCCCCATAATCATATCATGTGTTATGAGTTCTTATGTTAAGCTTCATTCTATGTATGTTTGATTTATGTTTAAGTTGCTGAAAAGTAATTAATAGAGAAACACTGATCCACCCCCCCCTCTTAGTGTTTCCAACAAGGAATCCTTCTCTTCTCATTTTCAAGCATGATAACAACAATAAGGAGGATCATCTACGCATAATTCCTACATGTTTTCAAGATTCCAAGTGTTCAATCAAGGTTTTCAAGTATTCTTTTTAAGCATTCAAGTTCTCAATTAAAGATCAAGGATTCAAGCATTCAAGCCTTTGAAGAGATTTGGTTCAAGAATTCAAGATTCATCATTCAAACCCTAGATCTATCCATCATGGTGGTGTGATCTTCCTTCAAGATCCTTTGTGCATCCTCAAGATTCATTCATTATTCCTTCAAGGTGGATTCCAAGCATAAAATCATGGAGGTTTTGATTTATATTTATGATTTTTAATGTTGATTCTAAGCTTTCATATTAATATACTTGTTTATATTTGAAATACAATTGCATATTCATTGAATATCATAGCTTTGTTGTTAGATATATTTCTACTACTTGCTAGCATCCTTCATTTCAATTTTTATTTCAAGGTTAATTCCTAAAATTGGGGTTTGACTAAGGGAAACTGCTCCCCCAACAAATAAAACCATTTTTCTTGTAGGTGTAGGTATAGAATATTGAATTACAGAGCAGATTCAGATACCCTTTTTGACAAAATTCCAGGATCCATGAACAAAAATTTTGTCAGAGCAGCGCAGGTCAAGGTCAACATAAAGGGGTACAATTATGCCCCCGTATTTGGGTCAAGGTCAACCTTTCTCAGAAAAGAAAATGATTTCTGGGTTTTATCTGTCTTTGTGTTTGTGTTCCAAATCCAGTTGCAGAATTTCCAAAAATCCAGTACAGACACCAGAAAACAACAATTTATAAATCTTCTACATTTCAAGATAAGTGTTTTATTTTATCCTAATCTTTCAAATCTATTGTTTTACTTTATAATTAAGAAATTAGACCCCCTTCCCCTCTTTATCCATAACCAGTTGATTCCTTTTTACATTGATCATCTCCTTTCGGTTAATCAATTGAGATCTCCTTGTCTTGGATTAGGAGGTTATACACACACACACACACACACACACACACACACAAAACATTTTCCACACACCCCAAACACATCAAAACACACACACACACATATATATTTATATCTTACAAGTGGCTTTCAAAAAGTAACACATAAAAATAAAAGGCACAAGAGACTTTAGGGTTTTGAAGAAAAGGTAACCATGGGTTGGATTAAATGACAATTAGGGTTGGGAACAAGGTTCAGACATAGAATAAAAAATAAGCAGGACTTTGCACAATGGTAACCAAATCTAGAAATCGAACATGAAATCAGGGGAAGGCATGAATATATAATACAAAGAGACTTAGCACCAGAAAAAATTTGCATTCCTAACAATATCTATGTAATGTCTCAAATCAATTTTTTTAAAAATATGTGTATCATAAGTATGTTTTTGGTGATATGTTTCATGACTGTGTTTTCTTGGCTTTCCAATTATGATGAAATATGTGTCAATATAATTATGAATGCTTAAATCATTAAGGAATATGATATATTATTTGGAATAATGTTAGCATTTCAAGGAACATCTCCATGTGGTCTACATAACAATATTTATTCTCTTTGGTGTTTCATTGTGTCTCAAGTTAGTTTACAGGGTTGTTCTGGCTATTTAGCTAACACGATTTGCTTTCTTTATTTTGTCGAGTCCTTTATTGTAGTGGATGATGTGTTGATTTGGTTTTGTGAGTAATAAAAACTAGTGGTTAAAGGAATAAAAAGATAAACTACACATTTAAACAGCTAATCAATTACCACATATAAGATTAGACAAAAAAACAACTAAAATAAGCAAAAAGCCTAAGAAAGTGCAAACCTTTCTAATACTTAGCAAGCTCCCTTTGATGTTTGGATTTTTCTAAGAGATGAGATGTGTGCTCAAATAAGTTATTCAAGCTTAAAAAGGATGGACTAAGTATAGATTCTAGGATGATTTGGGAATTATGGTGTTGCAATGGATGATTTTTGCTCTCAAAATGACATCATAAATTTGCATGAAATGTGTATGAAAATAGAAGAGTGAAGGGTTCAATTTATAGGCAAATAGAGGGATAAATGGAGGGTCAAGATGAAAACTTGAGGAAGGATCAAGATGCATTTGAGGGAGAGCACATGAATTGTGCTTTCTCAAATGCCTCTCATTGTGAGAAGTGTCACAAGGAGAGAGGTTTGGAAGAATGGGGGAATGTGACCATTTTGGGAGATGTGAGAGGGGACAAAGATGTAAGAGATGGATGGAGTGTGTAAGAGGGATGTAAGAGAATTTAAGGAAGACTTAAATACATATGGTTGGGGATTTGAGAGATGTGATATGAGAGTTGACTTTGGGATTGGGGTTGAGTTCTTAATATTTGGATTAAGATTGTGCACATGCTTAGGGGGTGATTAGACTTAGGTTTAGATGACAAGTGGGGTGATTAGGAAGATGTGATAGGAGGAGAGAGAATGAGTGGATGGGTTAATTAGTTAATTGTGATTAATTAAATAATAAGAAAGGGTTAGTATGTCAATGGGTTGGGTTGAGTTGGAACCATGGGTTAAGTGATTAAGCATGATTGGGTTAGGGGTTAAAGTTAGGAGCCATGTGCTCAAATTGAATTAAACATAATATTTAATTCATAAGTGGGATAAAATGGGATTTATGAATTAAGTTAAAAAAAAAATATATTCATTCAACTTAATAGAGAAAAGTAAATTTAATTAATTATTAGACTATGAATTGTCATTTGATAATTAATTGGACTATAGCTAATTAATTGAATTAATTGAGCTAGGGGATAACATAAATTAATTAAATAAATATGTAATTATTTAATCAATAATGTTTTAGAAAGGCATTAAGTTTAATTAAATATGTTTAATCAAATTTAGATGTCTACATTTTCCCCTCTTCGACATAGGGTTAGAATAACGCTATTTCGAAGATGTTTAAAATAATAGAGGATGCAAAGACATGACTTAGGAAACTAAGTCACTCCAGGCTGATGGAGAGAATATAATTTGGTTAGGGTGATGCCCCCTCGAGAGGGCAACAGGGAGAAATAGTGAAGCCCCGACGACCTCTCTAAAAGAAAGTGAAAAGTGACAAAGATGAAAAGGAAAGGACGATGGGGGTAGAGAGAGATAGGTAATTAACAAGAAATGGGTAAAATGCGGTCTAGAAGAAATTTGGAGGAGATGGGGGGGTTTCCAGGGGTGAAAAAGAAAGGTCTAGAGTGGGTTATATATGGCTAGAAGAGCGAAAAGATAGGTTTATTATGCATTTTGAGCTTATAGAATCCTTTACGATTTTGAGCTCTACAATTTAATGAGACAATGGAGGAGAGGGGGCGATCAAGGGACCGGATGGATGTGGTGAGTAGCATATGACAACATGAGGCATTGGATAGATAGGGAGGCTTGAGAAACTAGCTTGGTGTTTTTGTTTTTATTGCTTTCTGTAGGGTTTAGGGAATTAAAAATGCATTCCCGCGAAAGGATCCCTGACGGGAACATCATCAGGATCAGAAATAACACATTCCCATGAGAATTTGGTCGGTGGGTTAGGGTAGGATGAAGGGTTTTTTCATGGGAATGTGAATAGGGAGGGAGGTTTGAACATGTCACAGGAATGCGTTCCCACAAGTATTTTTTGTGGGAACGCATTCCTAGAGCTGGGAGGGATGGGAGGGAGGAAAATGAAGTGGTCATGTGAGGAACTAGGGGGTAAGGGGGTGACATAATGTGCATTCTTGAGACACAGGAGTTGGTTGTCAGAAATACATTCCTACGATCATGAGAATGTGTGATACATGAGCGGGAATGCGAAGACAAAGGGAATGGGCTAGAAAGACAAGAGGGGAGAAATGAAATGTAATTTAGCTAGATTTTGGGAAGGACTGGTGAGTGCTGGGTTTGTGTGCAGTGGTTCATCAATCGAATGGCATCATGGGAGAGACACACTACCATGCTACGAGAAACATATCACTTTACACTAGCGGACTAGGTTCAGGTGCATGCGATTGGCTTGGGATACCTAGCACGCATGCCCGATTGGTGGGCATACATGGCGATGATGATGACACTGTGTGAGAAGTGGTGGTCAGAGACAATATCATTTCATCTCTTGATAGGGGAGATGATGATCACACTGGAGGATATGTACCAGATATTTCAGTTTCCCATCTGAGGGATAGAGATGGTGGTAGCACACGTGAAATAGGATGAGGCACTTAGAGCATTGGTCAGGCTAGGTGCCACACTCCTGCTCCCTTTGCGGCATGGTCAACTTGCGCTAGAATGGCATAAAGATGCACATCTGATGCGTCAGATATACTTGTATGTATGTTGATTGGTATCGGGGTACATTTCCCCAAACACGGGAGGAACTGGCATCACATTGAGCCTGATCCCACTAATTATGTGGATTATAGATGTATGTGTACCCACAACATGGGGTACATTGATGTTAGCTGATATCTACCAGGATCTCCACTAGATAGTTTATCATGGCGTTGGGGGTCATGGGAGGAGTATCAAGTGTACTACCCTACTCTAAGTGTGGGCATGGGAGCACATAGCTATGCTTAGGCCGCTAGGGATGAGTGCTCAACAGGTAGAGAAGCCTATGGTATACATGTGGGGGGAGCCATTGACATATCATGTCATGGATGATATAGATTACTGGAGGGTTACCATTGATGAGATCTGAGATGGGGTCACATGGAGGCCCTACACATAGGTGGGACCATGGGCGGAGGACCAACTACATCTACCATACACAATGACACCCACATTCCTAATAGGGAGATGAGATCATATAGTAGAGCAGTACCAACCAGACAGAGTGGCTAGATAGTTTGGACTCACGCAGGGGGTACACAATCCTGTGTGATGGTATAGGAGAGTGACCAGAGAGAGGGTGTCCAAGTTCAGGCCTGCACTTGATAGGTAGGGATTATAGGTAGCTTGGCGGGGTATTCAGCCTATTTAGTGGGATTGGTAGGGGGAGGCAGTAGATGCATGCAACACTCAGGAGTACAGGGATGCATTTAGGAGACCTCATACTGTGGGTAGGTCAGGATTACCAGTGGAGGTAGATAGAGCTAGGTGGGAGGCAGCCTTGGCTATGATTCAGAGGCAATTAAGAGGGGGATGAGTGGGCAGACAAGTGAGGCATGTACCTGTGGTAGTGCTATAGAGACGAGCACCAATGTCAGGAGAGAGAGGAGAGGTGAAGAGGCCAGAGGAGAGAGGAGAGGGGTGAGGAGAGAGGGGAGAGAGAGAAGAAGATTAGGGGAGAGGAGGTGATGTAGGTGGATGGGGGAGAGTAGGAGGTGAGACTACCACCCGATTTGGAGGGGCTGACAGAGAGGGGGGATTGTCATCAGGCGGTCCTAGGGATTCACTAGCGGAGAGGTTGAGGTCCTTAGAGCTTGTGCATGCAGCTACTAGAAAAAAGTTGTGAGATACTCTGGGGGAGAGGGATGCACTAAGGATGCAGAGGGATGGCCTGAGGATGGAGAGGGATGGCCTAAGGATGGAGAGGGACTAGGCCCAGGTGGAAGCAGTTGGTCTTAGGAGGCAGGTGGTCAATTTGACTAGGGAGTTAGAGGGGTTGAGGGGAGAGCTAGGTGTCACACAGGCACATGTTGGAGAGATGATAGAGGATGGGTTTTCCCTCATGGAGGAGAGAGAAAGATTGGTGGTGGAGAGGGATGGACTGAGGGCAGAGAGGGACAAGTTGTAGTAGGAGAGGGATGAGTCATTGCGGGAGGTTGGGGATGAGGGTGGAGCTATCTTTTATTGGCAGAGGTGGTGTGACAAGGCTCATGAGGCATGTGATGATGCTCAGAGAGAAGGTAGGATGGTATAGAGCCATGTATCATGTAACAGTACCACCAACATAGAAGGAGTCCTTCAGATCAGTTGGCGGATCAGTGGTGTCAGGAGGAGGGGGTGTTGCTCAGTTGATAAGAGGAGGGTCTAAACCCAAGATGTAGGGGTAGAGCTAGAGGATAGGGCAGAGCCAGAGGATAGGACATAGCCAGGGCCATAGGTAGTCAGGTGGTGGGTCTGTCTAGATGAAAAATGTAGAGATCTCTGATACATGAGCCTCTAGATAGGTACTGGGGACCGGGATGAGCACTGGCACAACTAAAACTACTAGGTCGGTAGGAGGGACATCCTCACACCTCCAGAGTGCAGGCAAGGGACTCTCACTATTTTTGGAGCAGGCCCAAGTAAGATTCAGATACTTAGTGGGGCACATACAAGTACCCATTGTAGTAGATGAGCATGATTCAGGGATGGAGGATACAGATGAGAAGCCTCCCACGGGGGCCCCAGAGGGACAGTGATGTATTGGGGTGCTTGTGCATATGTTTTTGCTAGGACTTAGAGCCCATTTTTGTATATATATATATATATACATATATATATACATACACACACACACACACACACACACACACACACACACATATATATATATATATATATATATATATGAGACACTGTAGATGGACATTGTGGACTTTTATTCTTTCATGATTGTTGGAGCGAGTTTTTGATATATATGATGCAGAGTTTTGGCTGATATGCATGTTGGGCTTTGCATGGTTATGAACGTATGATTTTTATGAGGGACTGACACATCGGTGATGTAGGATGTGATGCATATTTATGAAATGATGATTATGTAGGATTGATGATGCTTATATATGACATGTTGATTATGCAGGATTGATGATGCTTATATATGATGTACTGATGTGTGTGGATGCAGGATGTGATATTTTTCTATGATATGTGTAATGTATATACTTTTGCAATGTGAAAATGCAATATTTATGCAAATGAAAAATGAATGTGATGTTTAATGATGCCATGCTAAAATGACCTATTAATGCAATATTTAGAATGAACTAACAATGTAAGACTAAAAAATGAACCTAAATGAAATAACAATGTAAGATTAAAATGAATCTAAAATGTATGAACAATGCAAGATTAAAATGAATCTAAAATAAATTAAGAATGCAAGACTAAAATGAATCTGAAATAAAGTAACAATGCAAGAATAAAATGAAGTAACAATGCGAGACTAAAATGAATCTAAAATGAATTAACAATGCAAGACTAAAATAAATCTAAAATGAAGTAACAATGCAAGACTAAAATGAATCTAAAATGAATTAACAATGCAAGACTAAAATTAATCTAAAATAAAGTAACAATGCAAGACTAAAATGAATCTAAAATGAATTAACAATGCAAGACTAAAATTAATTTAAAATGAAGTAACAATGCAAGACTAAAATGAATCTAAAATGAATTAGCAATTCAAGACTAAAATGAAGTAACAATGCAAGACTAAAATGAATCTAAAATGAATTAACAATGCAAGACTAAAATGAAGCTAAAATGAAAATGACTTAATGCAATTTATACATGAATGATTAATTAAACACATGGGGTAATAGAACTTAATAAGAAAGAATAATTTTGACTACCTAGCCTCCCAAGGGAGTTGATCGAAGGTGAGTCATTTTCTGGCCTCCCATTGGAGTTGGTCAAATATATAATATCTGACTTCCTAAGGGAGTTGATCAAATATACATTCCAAGCCTAGCCTCCCAAGGGAGTTGATCAAAGACTCAATGCTACTTGGGCTACTATGAGCTAAGTAATGACACTCCATTAGAGTCCCTGCATAGTAGCCTATAGAGAGCCCTAAGTAGTGACCTAAGACTTGCATTGAGATCCACCTGGGTTTTTGTTTCACCCTTGAATCATGCATTGCTTTTCATGTGTGTAGCCGCTTGTGTATTTTGTTCATTATGATTGTGGTCAGGTTTCTATCTCTACAAGCATGATGGTGTGGGCATGTGGGTTCCACATTGTTGGGTGGCATTGTTGACTACACCATTGTTGTGGATCATAGTATAGGGACAGTCTATCTAGCTTTAGGATTTTATGTTCATGCTTTCCTTTCATGTTATTGATGCAATTGAGTGACCATTTCCTTGGTATGCATGTATATGGTACTCCCCGATGTGGATTTAGATATATTTTAGCCATGTGTTGGTGTCAAATTAGTTGTGGCTTTTTCCCTTTTGGTTTTCATCCCAGATCACCCAATCATCATCTACGCAGCTTGGCGTCTGCGCTTGAGGTATGTCATCTATGACCTCACTGGACTGGGTCTTTTTTTGACTTCACCAGTGGCTTAATAATCATCCACATAGATCAACATCTACACTGACCAATTATCGTCTATGACTGTTATTGTCATCTCTGCCCAGTTTGGTTTTGCACATAGTTTTGGGAGACATGTATCCTTTGGGTGGTCTCTTTAGAGTTCTTGTGTGTCCTTCAAGCCCTGCTAGGCTAGTTTCAACACTATGACCATACATAAAATGTAACTTAAGTATAAGTTACATGATCTTCCTTTCTTATATTTAATTTACATTTTATGTATATAATTTCAGGATGTTTGAGAGTGGTTTCAACTTCATAGGAGTTAAAATAAATATTATAGATTTTGAGGATTTTTAGGAAATTTTAGACTTAGCTAAATTTTAGGAATCAACATATTGTCTTCAACATGATTCTAGTGGGCTATTGATTGTAACCTTGAGCCCTTAACTTATGCATGATTGTTTGACGATCATTTTTGGTTGTATCTTGTTTATGCTATGGTTAGTTGTGTTGGAAATATTGCTACAATGTAGACAATTGTTATTTTGTCATTGATGTCAAACCTTAACTGGTGAGACTATTTCTATATGTTTGAGTACCATATCTATTGATTGATGAAGATTTTAAGAATAGGATAATAAGAAGACCGAGGAAATGGTTGAGTTATGACTATACACCAGGGTTCTTGATCATTTGGCACTTTGGCAAAGTGATATGTTGTTTATGTTTTAGTGACAGTTCACTAGAAGGTCGATGCCGAGAAAAGTAAAGTCGATGCTGAGAAAAGTGAAAGGTGATGCTGAGAAAAGCAAAGATGATGTCGAGTGCTAGTTAAATGCCGAGGGAGACAGAGGAAGTTGAGCAACAATATTTTATTAATTGATGATATTTGAGATCTATGGCTGACATAGTTGATTTTATTGGGATATGCATTGTTAATTAAGATTTGTCCACACTCATTTAATACACAAGAAACTGTTATTAGCACATGAATTCAATGTTTAATTAATTAATGTATTGGAGAAGTAAATTAAATGTAATTATGGAAAGATCCATTGGATCTAACCTAACCTAAGATCTATGATCTTGATTAAGTGGCAAAAGATCTATCTGACCTAGACGAAGAGGTATAATATAATCTACTATGGTTATTTTTATTGTATCTGAGTGTAAGGAGAAGTTGAATGCAAGAGTATTGCATGGTTAATTGACTGATTGGAAAAACCTAGTAGAGAAGGCTGAGAAGAGAAGTGGAGAGATTGCTTGATGGATTTCCAAGAAGATCTGAAGTTTGAGATAAAAATGGAGGCCACTTAGTGAATTATCATTAGAGTTGAAACTGGATCTAGATTTGCAAAGTAAGTTGTATGTATCAGATCGCACCTACTGATTACTTTATAACCATTGTATCAGTTCAAATCCTTTAACCAGGTTGACCTAACAATCATTGTATAATTCCTTTGAACAAGGTGACATTCAAATTGGAATGTTCTAAGTCCTCTAATAAGGCCACTCCTGACAGGGTGATTAAATCCTTTAACCAGGTCACATTTGACAGTATGTTTTGTAACCTTTAACAGGGTTGGCTCCTAACAAGGCATCACTTCAGAAGAGTGAAATTTTGGTAGCATGTTACTAGTGGTTTTTCCCATATTGGGTTTCCATGTTAAATCATGGTGTCAAAATGTGTGAATGTTTATGTTGTGTTTTACTGTTAAGTTTCTGTAATCTTATTTCATTAGTACAGTAAACTACACACTTTTTTTGTTTATTGCTGCCGAGAAGATCTGAGTTGTTGAAGTGGTATAAAGTTTTATGGGCACATCTGAACCTGAGGATAACTGATTCACCCCGCCTCTCAGTTAGTCTAAATTCATTCTAACAAGTTGGTAATTAACATGTATGTTTAACCATGTTAGACATATTTACTTTGGGTTTAAATAAATTTTAACTATATGTATTGAGGGTGGAATTTGACCTTCCTTCCTGGGAGCTGTGAAAAATTTTCAGCTTAGACTCGTGTGATTTACGGGTGTTGTCCAGAACCTTATGTAGGCAATCTCAAGAACCTATGTTATCTATTCTGAGTATGTGTTTAATTTTTTGGGAACGTTTGGAAGTGTTTGTTAATACTTTCTCTTGTGCACACACCTATGATGTTTGTTATGTTATCCCGTGTTATGGATTATTATTTATGAGATTATTCTCTTGATGCACTTTTTTACATTATATAAATGCTATCTTATGTTATATTTAAAAAAAAAATTGTGCATATTTTAACCCTTTGTTTCCAAGGTTTCTCAGGTGGGGCATTACATCAAACTTGTGAGCATACTCAGCTCAAATTAAGTTTGTTGAAGAAAGCGAGATGAAGTTAGCACAAAAGAACAAAAACAAGAGTCATTTGGAATGGTGATGTTGCCTAGTTATCTATAGAAAAAAGGTGAGACAATGAGGGAAAATCTAATAGTGTGAATGATAGAAAGGTATAAAAATCTATGTACATATTACCACTATGTCTTTACAACCTAATATTATATTTTGTTAATGGAATAAGACAAACTGAGAATGGATAATCTGAGCACATTTAATTTTTACATAAAATGCCTATTATATGTTTTTATGTTGCAAAGAGTGAATAGATGGGCCAACTATATAATTCAATATTTATTATATTTATGGGGAATTAAACAACATTAACATAGAAGTGGAGGGAGAGTACTAAACGATGCAATGTTTATCTCCATGATGTGGGGGGATACTCTTGTTAGGTGGAGTCCTAACTATTCTTGGATTATATTTATACTCTTACGACTTCTTTTTTCCTGTCAGATTGGCACTAAAATTTTCTTCCTAGGACACCCAAAAGAGAATGCTTTTACGATGATTTAAACACATACAAATGTGGGAAGATAAAACAATAAATATTTAGCATACTTCATGGAAAATTAAGGGTGTCAAAAATAAATAATAAAAAATTATACAGGAGACCACCTACGCAACAAGAAACCATTTATGTTTTTTTAAAGCATTTATGCCTTCACATTTATAGAAGAAAAGTTTCATTGTGAACATTTTAGAACTATTAGTTGAAAATATTAAGGAGTTATAGGCAATATGTTTTTGTTCCATCAAAGACATTGGTTTGGGAAGTAACATGGATGTTCAAGATTCATTTTACCTTATGATTCAAATACTAGGAGGGCAGAAAATGTCAGTGATGATTAGCAGAATGCGGATGTAAGAAGAAAAGACCAGTTTATAGGAATGAAACATAATTAAATTTGTCAGCAATGTAATATAAATGAAATTCACCTAGATTGAAAATACCACAAAATGACTCCAATGGGGGATACACACAATAAGAAGAAGGATAAACATGATCAACATTCAAATTAGACTCTTTCGAAGGTTATGGATTTGATATGCAAGAAATAATAGAACAATAAAATAATAGAGAGAAGCATGTGGATCTGAATAGTGGATCTTCATCAGATATCATACCTTATGATTCACACAATATTGATGGTAAATATGCGACTTAATTGCAGATGAAAGGTGAGGAATTTCTAACTTCAACAATAAAATCTGCATATTAATTTAAATGAAAAGGTCATACATAATTAAAAAAATGTAATCTATAATTGAAGCTAACATGAAATAGAAAACGAAGAAAACCAAACTTGTAGAAAACTCTGACTATGGAAAAATCACTTCTACAAAGCTAATACATATATACTTTTTTGATATACTTTTTTAATATAATGAATCTATGAGAAAGTTCTTATGCCATCAGTTATGGATCCGCTTCAGTTACTCGTATTTTCATTACCATTACATAGATGCTTCAACTTTAGTTAGTTTCTTCATTAGAAGTTACGTTACAAACAAATGTTCTGGTATTAAAATACATTTTTTAAATTTAAAGCTCCATACTCTACTGTAACCAATCATCAAAACATATATATTAATTTTAAAATATTAAATATTTTTTAGTAGATTTAACTCTTCAATAATCATGACTTTTCCAACTCAGCATTAAACTTTTAAATGGACGTCAATTTTTTTTAAATGACCAAATGTTTACAACCATTTTTGTTTCTACTATAGAAAGACTCTTAGATTAACAACTCTAGATCAAGATCATCATTAGAACAATCATCTATTGTATTGACACTTCCTACTTTTGTCGCAACACTATGTGCAACATGATGCTTCAATGAATGTAGCATTTTTTTATTATGATTATGAAGGTTTTCATTAGTGGAGAATAACTGGACAACATTTTCAAACTCATAATTTGTTGGAGGATCTATGTTGATAGGGGTTCTCATCATTAGCAACCTCCAATCATCAATTTGTGGGTTGCATCATTTAGACTTGTCAAAAGTTGACAAAATCTTTGTTGTTCGACATTTTCCCCATCTTCTATGAATATATTATCTAAAGTAACAACAGTCTTGAATTCCTACCATAGTAAATTTGTCTGTCTATTGTTGTCATATGCTGGTCTATCATTGACTATAGGAAGTTGTCCCAAATCTCCTACCAAAATCATAGATACACCTGAAATATAATTGACAAAAATAATTATTTTGTAAACTGTAATTTTTTTTATTGTATTTCAATTAATTAAGGTATATTTAGTATATGAATTAGTTTTTCATTAGACCAAATTGAAATCTTTACCTCTAAAGCTTATGTTTATAGTTTATGGGAATGCTTGTGGGACCGTGAATATATGTTTTCCAGCATGTTTAGGTCAATGAAGCTCATTTCATTAATCAAAATATATTTTATATGTGTCATTTCTTCTTGAGAACTCATGAGTCTTGTTCCTTCTAGTTGAGAAAAATCCCATATTGGTATTTTTGGCTTTAAATGAACTATAAAGGTTCCTATATTGAATGTTGCAACTCTTGTTGGTGCAATTAATAGAAGGGGAGGGCATTGTAGAATTTTCAAGATATTGATTAATGACACCAAGTAGATATGACTTTCCTATTCCTGTTGTTCCTTGAATTATCATGAATAATGACTTTCCATTTTGATTTTTGTGGTAGTGTGCCATTATTATGTCAATTTTCTTTTTTTGTTTGTCACCAAGGGTCATGTAGTTGATACATTGGGGCATGCCATCATATATAAGAAATCCATGATCCTTAATGTTACTTATGAAATTAATTGTTGCAATAGTGTAATCTTCTCCTAGATAATTGACAGACCAATGTGTGTGTCTATCAATATCTCTTCTCCCCAACATATCTATTTCTGAACACTTTATACTTTGACCATGATGCAACCTAGATATAATCACCCATAAGTGCTCTGTAGAATTTCTATGAACATTTTTATTGTCTTCATTTTAGAATTACTTGGGTTTTCAACATTTTCTACAGTGATTGTACGTTCAACATGCCAAAGATTGTAATTGAATGACTCCTAGTTTGCAGTGATAGATTCATCATCATGAATGATATCTCATTATATGTCACGAAATGACTTGTATATCAATAATTATGATAAAAAAAAGTCAATTCCTTTACTTGACTCACATGAAGGAATGGATACAAACCTAGGAAATACTTTGACAATTGTTGGCTTTTTACCTTGGCTCCCATTTGGTGTCCCTTCTTCCCTTAGGATTATATATCCATGATCAGGCTGCATCAATTAATGTGACACCTTCCATACATAATGACCTTCTTTTGTACTCATCAATGAATTTTTTTCTTCATTGTTCTCTTCATTATTTTCATTATTTATAGTTACAGGTTTGAACACCTCATGGGAGATATTTAGATTAACAAATCTTCTACTGATCTCTACCAATGGAATTTCTATTAACATTTGACATGTTTATTGAGCCCCAATGTCTCTTTTTATAACTGTCTCATTTTGAAGCCTCATATATGCTTGTGCATCTAAATCAACTGGGTTTTCCAAGTTGGAGAGGAAAATCAACATTTGGTGGTACATTTCTGAGCTTTTCTCATCTTTTTTCTATATACTTTTCAATGTATATGATCACTGCATGTTTGGAAAGAGTAGGTTGACAATCTGTATTCTCTATCCACAACTATAGTATATAGAAAATATGTGAATTCATTTTATCATCATTTCTTGCTGGCTCAAATTTATTTTCACCTGTTTCTATGTCTTTATATATTTTTGATTCCCCCAAGGTTAATGGCCAAGGAGCATTATACTTATAATCAATATAAGTAAGTCCTATATTTAGTTTCCTCACTTTTGTATTAAATTTAAGTTTGATATAAATATTCTTTGTGATGAAATGATTACCTGCAAACCATCCTTCCCCTTTTCTTTCGCAGGCATGCACCTTCCTTACAGATTGTGTGTCATTTCACACATTTTAGGATTTCTTCATATCATGGTTTAGATCCACCTCTATGTGTTGTCTCGTGTTTTTGAGACATGGATGTTGTTGAAAATTTAGGAGCGCCTAAAATTCAAAATAAGAAAAATTAGTATATCAGTTATATGACATTACATATGTATCCAAATATTTACAAACATGCTTGTATATTCTATTGGTGAGGATCTTCTCTAGGGTTCCATACATGAACAATAGAATGGAAATATCTTTCAACACTTTTTTCGTTCCTCCGCATTTGACCAATCAATATTGTCCGTATTGGGTGCCTCATTTATCCATATGAATTCATGTACATGCAGGGACCCCCTATGCTAAAAATCAAATCTAGACCAAAAGAATTTGACATTCATTCCCTTTTCTAAAATTTATTTTCTAAATATTGAGTGTCTCAAATGCATATAGTGTGTCACTATGTGAGGATAGTCAATAATATTTTGTTTCTACCAATTTTGAGCTTCTCATGGATTAGTTGGCATTATTCATGGCATTAATGCATGAAAATCAAGCCAATACATATTAGTTGCACTCAATGTGAAAAATATTATAGGAGAACCAATTTGATGAGGGATATCTTTCAATTTTGCATGACATTTAGCAACCTATCTACCAAATTGGAGTGAGCTGTGTTTTCCATATGTTGTTGCAACTCATTGATGGTAATTAGCATATGTTTAAAGCTTGTTTTTACAAACATTGAAGATGAATTATGTGCACGGTGTCTCATTATCATGTTCATCATGAAATATATGGATCTAGGATGTTTATCAAAATGGTAATTCCTGTAGTGCAATAGATGCTTCACAAATTCATGGAGATGTACCTGCCTCATCCGTGATTCTAACCAGTCACATCTTCCATTAGGGAATAGTGTTGGAAATGCCATATCAAGTAACCCTGATGTGACATGTTCCTTAATGGGAGATGAACCAATACTCATCTAATCTATCAATGACGTTTGATTTGCATTAGGGTTATTAACCCATGCATGGATAACTTCTATTTCCTTCTGGGAAATAGGTCTTCTTGAAGCCATTGATGGTGTATTATCTATTACATTACCTTCATTTGTCTCCAAGATTAGACCCACAAAAATTATTTCATTTTCATTTGAATCAAATTCTATATTGATTGTCTTGAATCTGCTAAAAATATTTTCATCCGTATTTCTAGGGGCATCTTCATTAATTCTAAGATCAGAGTAAAATTTTTCATCAACCACTTTGTATTTGAGTTCTATGTAGACACAATCCCTATTCATAGTAAAGCTATAGTGTGTTCCATGTTGATCTCTCATTCAAACAATAATGATTGGAAACTATTTATTGTTTGTGGCAATATATTGGAAACATTTTTTATATTTTGTGGTAAACTTATTGTGTGTCCAATATATTTATATTGACCCCATATTGCATCTGTGACTTGAAGTATGAGGATGATAAATGCAATTAACATTTCCTCAACTTGAGTCAAGTTTGAAAGCTCCTCAGGTTGAGGCCCTAGGTCCATATTATTTGAAGCTAAGAATATATCATTTCCTCTTTCATGTCCACAATCTATTACATATTGGGCCTTCTAAGGTGTGTGCCACTTTTATTCCTAGATAACTTTCTTTGCAAATATAGCACATATTTGGCATTCTAAAGCTATCTAATTGATGACAAAATTGCATTTGGAATCTATACAAGACATCTTGAGGAATTCCATTTGGGTTTTGTAAATTTTCTACATTTCCTTATGTAACTAAATTAATCCCAATTTGACTTGTATGATGAGGTGTTTCAAGCACACGTTCTATTGTTCTTGAATTTTCATTTTGAAGATTTAATTATGTTATAATGTTGAGCAAGATTGATTGTGCCCTTGGTCTCCTTGGTTTTTTATCATATCAGTGGTTCGTGACATGGCTTAACCACCTCCTATGTCTTATATATGTCTAGTGGTTGTATTGGGCATTAACAAGTTGATCTTTTGATGCAACAACAACCACTAGTTGTAACAAGTGGTATCAGATCTTTTTCACTGGTTTGAACCTCATGCTTGTCCTGGGGATGGGGGATTGTCATAATGGTGAGAAAGAATGATTGTTACCTTTGTCTCCTTAGTTTTTCATCATAGTGGTGGTTCGTGACATGGCTTAACCATGTCATGTATCTTCTATATGTCTAGTGGTTGTATTAGGCATTAACAAGTCAATCTTTTGGTGTAACAACAACCACTGGTTGTAACAAATTCCATATTTGTGGTCAATAGGTGATTGTAACTCCCAATTGATTCAAAATAAACTTCATGTCTTCCTTATATTTTAGAATGAGAGACTTCTTCAGATCTTTGCTGACGACTATTTCTATTCCTATTTCCTTTCTCTATTTTCATATTCCTATTCTTGTACTAATAATTCTACCCTTCATCTAGCATTATTATGTCTTAAAACTTCATTAATTTTTCTTTCTTCTTCTCTTTGAGTGTCTATCATTTTTTCCCTTTGTTGTCTTTAATATTCTCTCTGGTATTCTCTTCGATATGCTCTTCATTTGTGCCTTTCATATTGCCTCCTTTCCTCCTCCCATTGAAAATTCATTGTTGATTGATTCATAGCTACAAATTATTTTTTCTCAATTCACGTTTTCACATATAATGTTCAATAAGAAAATGAGTTTAGTGTTGAAAAAATGGAGTGAATGAAAGATAAGTGCAAAATTATTTTCAAACCAAATATCTAAGAAATTTAAAACTAATATATTCAGTAAAGTTTGTTTAAAAAATTAATAAATCCAATGGCATAAATTTATAAATGTACCAAATACCAAACTTGTATTTATAAACATGTTTTCAATTTATTTAACATAAAGGGAAAAAAACATAGGTCCTTCAATCCTAATATGTTCAATACACGAATTCCTCAAAATTGACAACTTCAATTTATAAGACTCGTTAATTTTTACTATAGCAAGATTGCATTATAGTGGTGCAAAAACATGTGGAATTTATTAGTGATGAGAATGTTATTTTTTCCCTGATTGTATTCCTCATCATAACACATGTCTTTCATAAATTCACAGAACCCAAATGCTTTCCTCCATGTCTCATGACTTTCCCTTGTATACTCTTGCATTTTTAGGATTTGAAAATCTTCGACACCTCCAACATTTAAGTTTGCGGTATGAATGTCATTGACCATTTTTGTACAACACTCTAAAATGAATCTTCCCAATTTATCTAAATATGTTTCAACATATTCATTTTATTGTATAGAGTCATCTGGAAGTAGTGGGATAGCGATAGTGATCTATGATTCATTTTATTCAACACCCATAGTAAATTATTTTCTAATAATTATAAAATTATGAAGAAAATGGTCAGTACCGTACTATGATGAGACTCAAGTTGTGCATTAACATAAAGAAAATAAAATTTGAAAAGAAAAATAGAATTGTTAAAATATGGCACATATTACATATCGCATTGTCAAAAAATATACTCATAGTAGAGCATTTACTTAAATAGACAATAAAGTTGTAGCTGCAAATTAGATAAATGTTGTAGACAAAGAAGTTGAAGCATTGGAATTATCTTTTGGAGACTCTTGTTGTGAAATGGATGTGGATATTGAACGTACAATGGGTGCCAAAGGAGGAATATGTATACATAAAAATATGACTGCTTTGAAGATATTCAAGATCCTAGTTGTTAGATGTTAGCCCAAGTGGGAACTATGTACTTCCAAGCCATGTATGAAAACAAGTTGAAAATTATTAATGACAGTCATTTATAGAGAATTGTTGTAATACCTACCCCTTAGTCTGCCTTTTTGTTTCACTTTTTGAACTCTTTTAGACCTTTGTATGAATGTGTTAGTCATTTCAGGTAATTTTAAGGATAGTTATGTGTTGCATTTCATTATATTAGGGATCCATTGCTTAGTGTGTTGTATCTCCTATTTACATATGATTTATAATTATTTCATGATGGTTATGTATGTGTTATGATGTTATTTTGATTATGGTTTCTAACAATAGTGACCCTAAATCTGTATGCACATGGATAGTTGTTATGTTTTACTTTTCTATTTGATATGTTTGTTATGGTATGGGACAGAGTCGTAGTTACTTACTTCGGTGAGATCCACATGATAAACTAGTCTCAACCATTGGTTGTTATTATATATTCATATGTTCATCTTTGTGATGACAGGTTTGCAGGTACCGAGCTACGTCTTCCCTGAATTGGTAGGAGTGAGCATGCCCTATCACAATATCTCAATGGTAAGAGAGGGGAGATAATATCAGGTCCAAATCCATACCCTAAACCCTTATTTTGTCCTATAAACAGACAAGAATATGATTGACTATCCTATTTGAATCCGTCAAGTGACGTGGATTCGTGAGCCTTTCTGTGTGTGTTAGTGTGTCTATTTCAATTGATTTTCTGATTAGATGGGTTTCAGTTGATTTAATGATGATTTTGACTTGATTTATTTAATGAATATTTATGGTAAATATTAATGTTAATTATTGCACCTTTAATAAGGTTAAAACATTGATATATTAAATATATGGCTATTTAATAATTAAATATTAATTAAATACCTATATTTAAATAATTGATTTAATTATTAAGTCTTAATTTAAATAATTGATATTTAATAAATATTAAATCTAATCATTGTAATTAATTGTGCAAAATTGAATTATTAAAGTATTACTTTAAGTTGCATGGTTAATTGATTTATTTAATTGAAAAATATTCTCATGCATTTTCAATTACGACTTTGTTTTTATATTCTAAAGTTGAGTTGTGCATGCTTTAAGTGAAAATTGAAAATAAAGAATTTCTTTTAATTATTAATTAGATAATTTATATTCCCTTTAGGGTTTCACTTTTTGAAAATCTAATTGCTTGGTTTTCTATATCCTTGGATTGAAAGTCATTTTGGAGGTTGTTCAATCAGGGAGAAGGAGAAATCAAGTGATTGAAGATTTGAGGAGAGCTCAGGAGTATTTTTAGATTCTTCATTGCTTGGAATTGTGAATTTGTTCCTCTCATCAGTTACTAAGGTAGGATCTTGTTCTTGTCAATCCTAGCTTTCATATCCCCATCTTCTATGCATCTGAAATGCTAGGATCCTTTGTTTGAAGCTGCCTTGTTTGATTATTGTGTAGTTTATTGATTAAAATTGAAGAAATGTGTTCTTAGATCAATTTTGTGGTTTCCTTCATGTTTGCATGTCAGATCTATGTTTTTGGGCATTAGGGTTTCATTCTATTGTATGGGATGCAAAATGGGCATTAGGGTTTTCAATTGGAATGTTTTGGTTCTCAATTTTCGTCTTAGGGTTTCAAATTTGTGAAAGATGTCTTCTTTTGTGAAAGATTGTGAATGTTGTCAAAAATTGGATTTAACCCTCAGACTTGTGAATATCTTACCTTGAGAAGTAGAAACCTTTCCCTTATCAGGTTCCTATAAAAACCGGGCCCATATCTGCAAGGAAACAAAATAATTATGGTTAATTTGCATGATTGAGAAAGAAACCCTTATTGAAAATAAATTAATATAATATTAGAATTCTTTCTTGTTTGCATCAATTTGCATGTTGTAAATGAATTCTTCTTTCCTTCCTTTAGAGCTTTTTGTTGAAGAAAAATATCTATTATTGAAAAAATATGCTTCAAATCAAGTTATTATTAAAAAAGAAAGATTATCCTTTTTAATATTGTTGGAAATTTTAATTAAAAAAATAGGGACCTTGCTGGAAAAATAAAATATAGTCTAGTTTTATTTAATATATATATTTTTTAAATACTAGTTTCTATTTTTTTTATTAAATATTATTTAAAAAATAATAATAACAATAAACAATGTTTATTGTTCTGAAAGAAAAATGTTTTAATTTTTTTTAATAAAAATATTAAAAAAAATTTAACCATGTTAAGGGGTGGTGGGGGCCACCACATTCCCCCACCACCCATGACTCGTAGGTACGCTGGGCGCGACAGTCAAGGCTGTTGGCACGGCCGCAGCACCCCTCCCGCGACCTTCCTTAAAGGAAGGGGAGCGCGGGGTAGCGGGGTGTGGGACCCAGCCTCCCCTGCCACTTGGATTTTTATTAAAACAATGTTTTGTTTTCAAAAAAGATGTTTTTAAAAATGTGTGTTTTAATTAATTAAAATTTATTTTATTTTAAATTTAGTTTACTTAAAGGTTTTAGTTTATTAATTTATTAAGATTTATTTAATTTAAAGGTTTTCTTTAAAGTTTATGAATATTAATAATTTAAGACTTAGTAATATTAATACTCAATAATTATTACTGTATTATTATTATTTTAATTAATAGTAGTTATTAATTAAAGATAATGATTAATATACAACGATTATTATTAATATTAATTCTAGGTAGCAATTGTATGGATGCAATTTGTTTATTAATGATTTTGGATAGGGATTATTATGTTGATTTAGGAAATGAGGATATTTGACTAAGTTTATTTATGTAATCTGGAATTACATATAATGTTCCATTTCTGAATGCTTAATTCGAAAGCTTTGATTGTTGTGGATGATTCCAATAAACTTTTATTTGTAATTATAGTTGGATTTTAGTAATTATTTATTAGATTAATTTTTGTATGTTAGTTTTCATAAATTAATCTATATAGGAGCTTTATTTGCATTCTCTTGAAAAATTTAATTATATTTTGTTAGTAATTTTACTAGATAAATGAATTTGCATAATGAGAGTTATAAATTTGTTTTTCTCTATATTTTGATTAGTCCTTTTCATAGATTGTGTCTATCATACCATGATGTATTTTGGGTGTTATTGACGTGAATAGTGTTTTTTGTTCTTGTATGGAACTTTATCATTTTGGGTATTTGTTTGGGACAAGTTGACCCTTAGGATGTTGTACCCGGGCTTGTTGGGGTTTTGTTGCCATATTATTTCTATGATTATTTTGGGATGTTTAAGATCAGTTGTTTAATCTTTTTACTGAACCTAGTATTTTTGAACTCTTGTTATGTGATCTTTTGAGAGTTTCTCATGTTGTTATGGTTAATGGAGGATCAGTAGTTCCTAGATGGGTAGGAACTAGTTTATGATTTTTATGATATTATTTATGACCTTGAGCTTAGGGGGTGGTTAGTTAGGTGCATCTTAGGGGAGTGGCTTACAATAGGGGTCCGGGGCCCAAAGAGGCCAGTTCTAGGGTATCGTATCGTAAGTTGTTAATAAGTGCTAATTTAATAATAAAACTTGGGGTTTACATTAAATACAAGATGGATCATGATTTCTTGCTCATACCTTAAGTGCTAGTACATGATAAGGATGAAGAATGATATGATACCTAGAGAGTAGGTATGATTAGATTCCTCATTTTCATAAGAAGATATTCTAGTGCCGCATGAGTCATGTTGAGGGTTTGGGGTCCAGAGAGGCCAGTCCAAAGTATCTCAAGTGATTGACCATGTGATGACTCTCCCATAGAATGTATCCTAAGTATCCTCCATAGGTCCTTATTTACCTTGTATGGTTATGGTTTTGGTATTTGGCCTTTTGTTTTTGTGGTTGGTTCATGTTGATGTTTTGATTAATTTTTATATATCCTCTATCTTTGGATGGTGTACCTTTGTTTGAGCTTTGATCTCCAGTGTGTCTTGATCTTTCCTATCCTTATACTTCTACTTTAGTCTTTCTAGACTGTGTTCTCGTGTGTGGGCTTGATGTTATCTCCTCATCACAGTGGGAGTGGAACTTTGGTTCCACGTGGTTGGGTGATAGTGATTCTTATTACCATTGAGATTCGACGGTTATTCTTCATGCTTTGATGATCCTTGTTGAATTTTATTTCTTCCTATTCTTATAGAGACTTGTTCAGTTTCATGAGTTGGATATTTGTTTCATATGTGTATATTGGTTAATATCCTTTCAAAAGATGTAATGTATTGTATTGCTATTTATTATTCAATACCATGCGACTTGTGCAGTAGATGTTGATTTGGTTGTATACCTTGGGTATTAGTTGTATATGTGGTCTTGTTATATGAGATGTATATTATTGGATTTGGTTGATGTATCCTTTATGTTAGTCTTTATAGTTTTACTTCATAGATTATTTTTCTTAAGTAAATCTATGTCAAGGAACCCTCGAGAATTGTTATCTTTGTTGTGTTGTACTTATGTGTATGTCATGTATCTTATTGTATTGCTTTCGCATTGTTATTATTATTTTTTTGTAAACATTTAAAAATATATATCCTGTCAACTTAGTTGCATGTTTAAGTTAGTTCTCCTGGGTTCCCTAGCAGGGCATTACACTTGGTATCAGAGCCCACTTTTCTACACTAGGAGCTCTAGGAAATTTGTGTGCTCATTAGTTGGTTAGTAGTGCATGTTAGTATGCATCTCTCGTGTCTTTAGAGTCATTGTTTATGATCTCTTATTCTTGTATGTGGTTCTTTCCACTTGATTTGGGAGTGATGTTTATTCTTGGTTGTTATAGGTGGATACCTACTGAGGGTTGAATTGTGCTAGGATCTATGATTGAAACTATAGGGTCTCTAGTCTCGTCATTTCTCATGAAGTTCATAATCATCTATAGGAGTGTTTTTTATAGTGAGTGGATGACTTGCTTCATTGGGTCTTGTGTGGTTTGTATGTATGAGGACTTGGTGATGGTCACAGGACTACCTCATCTGTTATAGTATCATGGTTGATGTATGTTGTATGTGATGTGTTGCTGTGATGGAGTCCTAGTTTGAAGAACTCCTTGTTGCTTATCTTCTTTCTCTTTGAGCGACTTACATTTCCTCTTGAGTGACCTATTTATTAGCCCTATGATTGTGATTTTATTGATCGTGTATGATTAGACTTGCATGTTGTATTGAATTGAATTTTTTTAGATATATGAACTATATTGTGTGAGTGTTGTAAATCATCTCAAAGATATTATGATTGATTATGGAAATTAAAAGTAATTTTTGTTTGTTGGGAACATTGTGCATAGTTTAGAAATATATATCATTCATTATGAGGGCATTAACAGATTTAGAATTGTACCTTATTATTATAGATCAATTGGGTAAAGGACCCGAGTCCCCAAATAAAATTGTGCATTGCATCCATAGTAGAACTCTTGTAACCTTTTACCTATCTGTATCATTTTTCAAAGGATTGATTAAATATTAATGTTAGTAATAGAGTAGAATTTACGATTGCAGGAAGTTGGATAAAAATGATGTTAGAATTATAACAAATTGTCTGCCTTGTGTGATTGGGTGCATACTCTAACGCATCTAGAGTGAGATACCTTGGATGTCGTGAAGTGACTATTCCCTTGAGTTTGGCTACCCCTAGTCACCTTGTTATGTGAAATGTTTTTATATTGATTATTTATTTTTGTTGATTGTTATCTTGTTGTGTTGTATGTGGTCAACATTAGTTTCTTTTGAATTTTCTTATAACTGGTTTAGTCAGCCAAATCTCTTTTCATTGTCTAGTTTGTGGCATTAGTCACATTTGACTTATTGTTGGAATTACACACTTTTATAATTTTATGTTGAACTTTGGAAGTTCTCCCACTTGATTTTTCCTTAGACTTGTACGGTTTCTATTTCAAATTTTTGGTGTTGTTGACCATGTTTCATGATAAGTATTATTTCTATCACGTTCATTGTGGACCTCTGATAGTATGTATAAGGGAGGATATCGTAGAGATTGCATTGTAATTGTATGTGGATTGAAATGCATTACATATTTTATATGTTTGTGTGAGTGTTACATTAGGTAAGGTTGCATGAAAAGTTCAAATTTCCTTTTGATATAAACATGGATATGTGTCTTCTTTATTAGGCTTTAGTATGTATGTATTTCATCATTTTTGAAAGAATTGAAGATATAGACTTATTTATGTAATGTTAGATGATGAATAAATTATTAAGTAGATGTTTGGCTTTGCTTAAATTTGAGTTATATTACTCTTCGTGATTCGTTATGCATATTTTAAAATTTAGTTAAGTTGACTTAAATTAGTTCTTCTTGAAGTGTAAATGAGTGATTGTTGTGATTGGTATATTCTATTGTTTATTATGGTTGGGTGTACCTATTGGCAAAGTTGACTCCCAGGGAGAATATGACTTATTTTGTGTTTTCATTATGGCAATAAAGTCATATGCAGTTTTGACAGCAAACTTTGAAGTGGAAATTTATTAAGTATAGAAGACAGGACAGAAAAGAGATATACAGATGATCAGAGCACCAACGCATGTGTGTACGACCGATTTAGACTAAGTGCCTTCAGACATAAGCTCTATGATATGTTTTCATTCTAACCCTATACACACATGGTATGGAGTGTCAGTACGGATAAGTTACAGAAAGATCAAGTACACTAGCAGTTCATAAAACACACTATGAAGCCGACTTCAGTTTTTTTATTAGCATGTAAACTTTTGTTTTGTAAAGGCTAAGCGCCTATTGTAATATGTTTGTAATTATTTATTAAAAATTATTGTAAACACACTTAAGCCAATTTATTTGGAAGCATTGTGAATATTTTTTTGGGCTGACTAAGGTCTTGTTTATAGTCGCGTCTATTCAGGCATGAACATATATATATATATATAAAACATGCAAAGTTATATTAGAAAGTGTCAAAGAAATATGCAGAAGAGAGATATAAAAGAATAGTATAATATGTCAAAATGAGATAAAGCTCTTCGAGAGTATAAGAGCATCAGTGCATAACCAAAACTGATCAGAAAAGTCTATCACATACAATAGTTCACTTTTGGATATAGTGTATATCTATTATCAGGGAGTTTGTAGTCTTCATCCTATTGAGAAGTGAGCTTCTTGGACAGTGAGTCCTCACTCCTAACAGGGTTATTTGTAAAAGACTCCTAACAGGGTCATACCGTTAACTAGGTCATTATATTTGCATTGTAAAGACTGCTCCTAATAGGGCAAACAAACTTTAACAGGTTCATTATACTAGTACAATATTTGTGGGTACAAATTTACACCGGGGTGTTCCTTTGATCAAGGTTTCCTCATAATCAAATCATGTGTTATGTGTTCTTGTATTAAGCTTCAATTGATATATATTTGGTTTATGTTTAAATTTTTTAAAATATAATAAATAGACAAACATTGATTCACCCCCTCTCTCAGTGTTTCTAACAATTGATATCAGAGCTCTGGTCCTCTGAAAGAAAGTTTAACCACTTGAGGAGATCATGGATTCAACAGAAGCAAAACATCTGAAAAAGAATCTTGAAGCAGCCCTTGAAGATCTTGATAGATCTGAAAAAGAAAATGTGGAACTTAAACTTAAAGTTGATGGCTCTCAAATGATTATCAAGAAACTAAGGAAAGATCTAAAAGATTGCTCTACCAATGATTTGGGAAAAATGGTCAAGAAAATGAATGAAGAGAACATCTCTTTGAAAGATAAAATTGAAGATCTGAATGAACAACTTATAGATAGCTTAACAACCATTGAAGAAAAGACCAAAGAGAATAAAGAATTAGATGATAAGATTATGCAAGCAAACTTGAAAATCTTGGAGTTAGAAAACATCAAGAAAAAGATAATATCTAAATTAATAGAAGCAAAAGAGAAGATTGATAAACTACACACAAGTTCTGATCTAGTTCAATCACAAATTTATGCACAGAAGCTAAAAGGTGATACCAATGGTATGGGATACAATGTAGCTCAAATTGAAATCAATTCAATACAAGAAAGAAAGAAATCACAAGAGAAATCCACTAAAGCAAAGAAAACTGAGAATATTGTAGAGGCTAAAACTGAACCACCTAAAGATGAACTCAAGCAAGTTAACAAAACTTGTTATGCTTGTAACAAGCATGGACACTTGGCAAGAGATTGTAAAGAATTAAGACCTTTTAATGGTTATTGTTACTCCTGTAATAAGTTTGGTCATAGGGCTATACATTGCAGAATAAATCAAAGAAATCAGTCACAATAAAACCAAAGAAATATGACTCAATACAATTAGAGAAATCAACCTCAAAGAAACCTTCATAACATTACATGTCAGATATGTAACTACAATGGACACATAGCCGAGCAGTGCAACATGATGAATAAAAACATCAGACCTCCTATCATTTGTCATTCATGTGGAAAAGCTAGACACATCTCAAGGTTTTGCAGGTCAAGAGCACAAAGACAAGAGAATCCTAAAAAATCACTATTTGAAGAATCAGGAGAAGTTAAGTTTGTACAAACCAAAATTGATTTAGATAAAATTTGGGTTGAAGTAAAGAAGGATAATGAAGAGAACAAGGTAGTAGATGCATCCTCAGTGGACGCACCTTCTACTTCTGGATAGTTGACCCTCATGGTCTTAGGGGGAGCTATTCTAGCTCTGAACCCTGGCGTGGCTGGTATACTCACCTCCGAGTATGCACCTATGGATTCATGTATGTAATCATGAAATAAGGTTGTATGCATGCATGCATTGCATTTACTTTGTTCAGAATAAAGTTTGAAATTCTCTCTATAAACCTCTTTACGACAACGAGAATTAAATGCAATAATCTTTTATATAAATTGGTAAAAGATCTTTAAAACCTCACTTTGCATTCAAGATTGAGCATTTAGAGAGCACTTGATAATTGAGCATCAAAAAACTTTAGGTTAAGGAATTGGTTGATTTTTGAATAGATTAAAAACTGTAATAGAACCCTAGCAGTCATGTCATTTCAGAATCACCGTGAAACCCTACTTAATCAAGTTGCAAGTATGGAAACCCCTGGTGTATTTGACATTGCTGAAAGGAAAAGATTTATCTTTAAGAAGCATCCATTCAAGTCTATATTAGATGATGTTGAAGGAGCATTCTCTAAGACTCTGCTAGGATTCATACATGTAGAAGACATCCGCGCATATATATATATATATATA
>MU223805.1:1058552-1087879 GCA_018584345.1 Thuja plicata | reverse complement strand
TATATATATATATATATTGCAAGAAGGAAACAATTGGAGATAACAACATTGCTACTCTCATAGATTCAATGATGAAACCTAATTATTCATTCAAAGATGAATACACACATCTCACTGACAACCCTATTTTTGAGTATTCTAACACGCACAAGTTATATGAGCTAGAATGGGTTAAATACTACTACACAGGATACATGATGACCTATATTGGATTGGTGAGGTTCATGTCTGCATCATTGCAGACCTAATTCATGAAATCACTAGACTTCCTAAGACTGGACCAGTTCTTCCCACGGGTAAGGATGTTAAAAAGAAGGTTGAACAAGTTTTCTTATCTACAAGTGATAGCCACGGTATGATAGTTGATCCCATTGAGGCCGATGACATCAAATTGGTTGCTATGATTCTAGGTTACAAGTTCCAGCACACAATCAGACTGAATAGTGTATCTGTAGCTACTGTACTAGAAAAAATTAAGATGGTAAAGGATAATACTCATTATAACCTATGTGAGATATTGTGCACGCGGATGATTGATAACATTAGAGCTGTCAAGCATGAAAAGAGAAAAATATTCAAAATTTGGCTCTTTGATCATCTATCTCTACTTCCACATTGTTGGTAAAGTTGCCAATATTTACCTAGATAGGAGTAAACCCACTATGTCACAAATTTCACTAAAAGCTACATCAGAGAGTAGTGCAAAAGACTCTATGGACATGGATATCAAAACATTCAAGATCAAGATGTAGAAGAGGTTCATGATACCTGAGAAGATAGTTGAGAAATACAAAGACACCATATGCTTCATGGTGGAAACTGACTGTACTTGCATAGAGGCAATTGAGCCTAGAACCAAATAGATTCATCCACTTGGCTATAAATTTGAAGAACATGTGTTGGAAGGATATGCACAAGTTCTTTTTTCTGTGCCCAAAGATCCAAATGAACCAAGATGGGGAACATATAGAGAAAAGACAAATCAAGTCAATTTTGTCTTATACAGTGTTGACAACAAAAGGATGACATCAAGGATTACTTCAAATATCCTAAAAGTTCATGGGGTTACACAAGAAGACCTAGACAGAGCTAGGGAGGCTAAGATTGCTAAAGAACTTGAGAAAACTCCTACAGAAGTGAAAATGGAAAAGTCTGATGATATGCCTAAGAAGAAGAAGAAATCTGATGAAGGTACATTTGCGCCATCAACCACCATTGATATAGAATCCTCTCCACCTTTTTTACCCAGTAAGTTAACCATAAGGAAGAAGCTAGTTCCTACAAGTCATCCATCCTCAAGGACCACAAGGAGCAAGGTAAAGAACACTCAAGCCCCTCCTGAGGTATGATTTAGACCTAGTCTAACAGTCCTAAAGAACATAATTGTTAATGAAGGAAGACTAGAATCTATCAAGAATGTCTATGACAAATACCAAGAGATAGACAAATCATAAATTCACTCTATGATCATCTCTCACATGATTAAGTTCAAGAGGACAATATTGGAACTTAAAACAGTCATACCAGACAAGGTATGGAACATACTTGATGTATTCAAAAGGCAAGAAATTGAAGAGGATATGAGGATAAGAGAAGAAACATTAGATAGTCTTCTTCCAATTTTCTCACATGATTTGAAAACCATTCTATTGGATCTAGTAAAGCCTCATCTCAGAACCAAAACAAGAGTTCTCCATATCATGAACAAAGAACATGAACTGGTTGGTGAAGAGACTTGGAAAGCATTTGAGTGAGTATTTTTGGATAGACATATGTATCCATAAATAGTGCCTACATCAAAAGTAACTCCAGTTCCTCCCAAACAGGTTACATAACTAGTGATTCAAAATGCACCTAAGACAGGTCCACAGGTTTCAGCACCCTCAGTTTTAATAGCTTCTGATATAGTCAAAGATTCAGGAGAAACTATAGTGATTGATGATATCAAGATATCCATGACCACTTTTGAAAATGATATGGACAAAGTTGAAAAAGGATTTGTAAGCACTGAAGAGACAAAGGAGGTATGCACTGATGACACATCTTTACAGCAAGATGAAGTTCCCTCTAAAGATTCAATATATTTGAATAAAGAGGAAGACAATCAAACTAATGAAACAACAGTTATGAAGATCCCAGTAAAAAGTGAATCTATGGATACTAGTCAGAATACTATATTCACCCCATCCATTCAACCTAGTGCCTACAGACAAGAAAGTGGCTAAAATTTAGTCAGTTGATGATGTAGATAGCATCCTAACAAGCTTCAAGGCACACTTTACAAGTTTAGTAGACTCAGCTACTAAAACTACAGAGGAAGAGTATAAAAAGGAAAGATTGAATGAATTGGTAAAGAATTTTTCTTTAGATTTAAATTCATTAAAGATTGGTCAGACAATATTGAAAGAATTGGCATCAAAATGCAGAATGGTAATAGCAAATTGCATGGACAGAGGCAAACTCACCTCTGAGCATATCAAAAAGATAGAAGAGGCAGATATCTTGGTTGATAACATAAGACAATCAGTTGAAACATCATCCTAATACATAAACATCTACAACAATATCTATCAATGGTATATAGACAAGATAGAAAAAGCTAAAATGGAGATCAGTAAGATAAGGATTAGGCAGACTCAACTGAGAAATGTACTTGCGCCCTCCTTAGTAGTTTTGAATGAGAACATCAAAAAGATAGATGCAACCATTGCTACCTATGATCAAGGACCCAACATGGATCTGACAAAGATGGAAAAGCTTACATATGCCCTATGTGCCCATCTACAAATAGTTGATGCACTAAGGGCATTCTGGCAGCAAGAGATCAAGAATCTACAGATAGCTTATCCATATGTATACTCAGAGTAAGTACTCAATGAATTACAATTTTGACACCTTTGTCATTAATGTCAAAGGGGGAGTAATGTATGTATGGGCAGTAGTATATATATATATATATATATACATACAAATAAATATGATATAATATATGTTAAAGAAAGATGATATACAATTTTTTGGTGTTAGTCAATTTTGAGTAACTTGGCAACATTCCTTTGTTGCCATTAGTGACAAAGGGGGAGATTGTTGGAAAAGTTGACTCCCAGGGAGAGTATGAATTTTTCTGTATTTTCATTATGGCAACAAAGTTATACGAAGTTTTGACAACAAACTTTGAAGTGGAAACTAACTAAGTATAGAAGACATAAAAAAATAGAGATATATAGCTGATCAGAGCACCAACGTATGTGCATATGACCGATTCAGACTAAGAGCCTTCAAACATAAGCTCTATGATATATTTTTATGCTTAACTTATACACGCATGGTACAGAATGTCACTACGGATAAGTTATAGAAAGATCACGTACACTAGTAGTTCAAAAAATAGAGTATGAAGCCAACTTCAATTTTTTGATTAACGTGTAAAATTTTGTTTTGTAAAGGCTAAGTGCATATTGTAATAAGTTTGTAATTATGTATTAAACATTATTGTAAACATGCTTAAGACAATTTGTTTGGAAGTGTTGTGAATATTATTTTTGGGCTGACTAAGGTCTTGTTTATAGTCGTGTCTATTTAGGCATGAACATATATATATATATATATAACATGCAAAGTTGTATTAGAAAGTGTCAAAGAAATATGCAGAAGAGAGATATAAAAGAATAGTATAAGATGTCAGAATGAGATAAATCTCTACAAGAGTATAAGAGCATCAACACATAACCAGAACTGATCAGACAAGTGTGTCACATACATCAGTTCACTTTTGGATATAGTGTATATCTATTATCAGGGAGGTTGTAGCCTTCAAGCTATTGAGAAGTGAGCTTCTTAGACACTGAGTCCTCACCCCTAACATGGTTATTTGTAAAAGACTCCTAACAGGGTCAGACCCTTAACCATGTCATTGTACTTGCATTGTAAAGACTACTCCTAACAGAGCAAAGGAACTTTAACAGGTTAATTATACTAGTGCAATATTTGTGGGTACTAATTCCCACAGGATTTTTCCTCTGATCAAGGTTTCCCCGTAATCATATCATGTGTTATGTGTTCTTGTATTAAGCTTCAATTGATATATATTTGGTTTATGTTTAAATTTGCTGAAATATAATAAATAGACAAACATAGATTCACCCCCCCTCTTAGTGTTTCTAACAGTACCTTCTTGTTTGATCCTTATTAATAGGAGGTGTAGCACTACAATGTGAATCCTTTTTTATTCTTTACTTGTTTAGTTATTGGCTTCCAGGAGTAAGCCTAGTTTTAGGGGAAGAGGATGTAATACCTACCCCTTAGTCTGCCTTTCTATTTCAAATTTTGAACTCTTTTAGACCTTTGTATGTATGTGTTACTTATTTCAGGACATTTTAAGGATATTTATGTGTTGCATTTCATTATATTAGGGATCCATTGTTTAGTGTGTTGTATCTCCTATTTGCATTCGATTTATGATTATTTCATGATTGTTATGTATATGTTATGATGTTATTTTGATTATGGTTTCTAACAATATTGACCCTAAATCTGTATGCACATGGATCATTGTTATGTTTTACTTTTCTTTGATGTGTTTGGTATGGTATGGAACAGAGGCGTAGTTACTTTATTCAGTGAGATCCACGCGATAAACTAGTCTCAACTATTGGTTGTTATTATATATGCCTATGTTCATCTTTTTGATGATAGGTTTGTAGGTACCGGGCTACGTCTTCCTTGAATTGGTAGGAGTGAGCGTGCCCTATCACAATATCTCAATAGTAAGAGAGGGGAGATAATATAAGGTCCAAATCCATACCCTAAACCCTTCTTTTGTCCTATAAATGTACAAGAATCTGATTGACTATCCTATTTGAATCCATCAAGTGACGTGGATTCGTGAGCCTCTCTGTGTGTGCTAGTGTATCTATTTCAGCGTTTGTCCATTTTAGTTGATTTTATGATTAGATGGGTTTCAGTTGATTTAATGATGCTTTTGGCTTGATTTATTTAATGAATATTTATAGCAAATATTAATGCTAATTCTTGCTCCTTTAATAAGGTTAAAACATTTATTTATTAAATATATGGCTATTTAATAATTAAATGCCTATATTTAATTAATTGATTTGATTATTAAATCTTGATTTAAATAATTAAGATTTAATAAATATTAAATCCAATAATTGTAATTAATTGTGCAAAATTGAATTATTAAAGTATTACTTTGAGTTGCATGGTTAATCGATTTATTTAATTGAAAAATATTCTCATGTATTTTTAAATTATGACTTTATTTTTATATTCTAAAGCTAAGTTGTGCATGCTTTAAGTGAAAATTGAAAATAAAGAATTTCTTTTAATTATTAATTAGATAATTTATATTCCCTTTAGGGTTTCACTTTTTGAAAACCTAATTGCTTGGTTTTCTATATCCTTGGATTGAAAGCCATTTTGGAGGTTGTTCAATCAGGGAGAAGGAGAAATCACATGATTGGAGATTTGAGGAGAGCTTAAGAGCATTTTTGGATTCTTCATTGATTGGATTTGTGAATTTGTTCCTCTCATCATTTACTAAGGTAGGATCTTGTTCTGGTGAATCCTAGCTTTCAGATCCCTATCTTCTATGCATCTAAAATGCTAGGATCCTTTGTTTGAAGCTTCCTTGTTTGATTAAAATTGAAGAAAAGTGCTCTTGGAACAATTTTGTGGTTTCCTTCATGTTTGCATGTTAGATCTATATTTTTGGGCATTAAGGTTTCATTCTATTGTATGGGATGCAAAATGGGCACTATGGTTTTCAATTGGAATATTTTGGTTCTTAATTTTTGCCTTAGGGTTTCAAATTTGTGAAAGATGTCTTCTTTTGTGAAAGATTGTGAATGTTGTCAAAAATTGGATTTAACCCTCAAATTTGTGAATATCTTACCTTGAGAAGTAGAAATCTTGCCCTCATCAGGTTCGTGTCAAAACCGAGTCCAAATCTATAAGGATACAAAACAATTAGGGTTAATTTGCATGCTTGAGAAAGAAACCCTTCTTGAAAATAAATTAATATTAAATTATAATTATTTGTTGTTTGCATCAATTTGCATGTTGTAAATAAATTCTTCTTTCCTTCCTTTAGAGCTTTTTGTTGAAGAAAAATCTCTATTATTGAAAAAAATATGATTAAAATCAAGTTATTATTGAAAAAGAAAGATTATCCTTTTTAATATTGTTGAAAATTTTAATTAAAAAAAAGGGGACCTTGCTGGAAAAATAAAATACAGACTGGTTTTATTATATATATATATATAGTAGTTTCTATTTTTTTAATTAAATATTGCTTTAAAAAAAATAATAACAATAAACAATGTTTATTGTTCTAAAAGTAAAATGTTTTTAAAAAAATTTTAAAAAAATAATAAACATGTTAAGGGGTGGCGGGGGCCACCACATTCCCCCACCACCCATGACCTGCGGGTACGCTGGGCATAGCAGTCAAGGTTGTCAGCGTGGCTACTGCGACCCTCCCGCGACCTTCCTTAAAGGAAGGGGAGTGTGGGGTAGCGGGGTGCGGGGCCTAGCCTTCCCCGCCACTTGGATTTTTATTAAAACAATGTTTTGTTTTCAAAAAAGTTATTTTTAAAAATATTTTTTTTAAATTAAAATTTATTTTATTTAAAGGTTTTTGTTTATTAATTTATTAAAATTTGTTTAATTTAAAAGTTTTCTTTAAAGTTTATGAATATTAATAATTTAAGACTTAGTAATATTAATACTCAATGATTATTACTGTATTATTATTATTTTAATTTATAGTAATTATTAATTAAAGATAATGATTAATATACAATGATTATTATTCATATTAATTCTAGGTAGAAATTGCATGGATGAAGTTTGTTTATTAATGATTTTGGATAGGGATTATTATGTTGATTTAGGAAATGAGGATATTTGACTAAGTTTATTTATGTAATCTGGAATTACTTAAAATGTTCCATTTCTGGACGCTTAATTCGAAAGCTTTGATTGTTGTGGATGATTCCAATAAAATTTTATTTGTAATTATAGTTGGATTTTATTAATTATTTATTAGATTAATTTATGTATGCTTGTTTTCAGAAATTAATCTATATAGGAGCTTTATTTGCATTCTCTTGGAAAATTTAATTATAGTTTGTTAGTAATTTTACTAGATAAATGAATTTGCATAATGAGTTTTATAAATTTGTTTTTCTCTATATTTTGATTAGTCCTTTCTGAGATTGTGTCTATCATACCATGATGTATTTTGGGTGTTATTGATGTGAATAGTGTTTTTTGTTCTTGTATGGAACTTTATCTTTTCGGGTATTTATTTGGGACTAGTTGACCCTTAGGATGTTGTACCCAGGCTTGTTGGGTTTTTTTGTTGCCAGATTCTTTCTATGATTATTTTGGGATGTCTAAGATCAATTGTTCAATTTTTTTACCGAACCTAGTATTTCTTAAGTCTTTTTATGTGATCTTTTGAGAGTTTCTCATGTTGTTATGGTTAATGGAGGACCAGTCGTTCCTATATGGGTAGGAACCAGTTTATGAGTTTTATGAGCTTATTTATGACCTTGATCATAGGGGGTGGTTAGTTAGGTGCATCTTAGGGGAGTGGCTTACAATCGGGGTCTGGGGCCCAAAGAGGCCAGTTCCAGGGTATCCTATCATAAGTTGTTAATAAGTGATAATTTAATAATAAAACTTGGGGTTTACATTAAATACAAGATGGATCATGATGCCTCGCCCATGCCATAAGTGCTAGTACATGCTAAGGATGAAGAATGAGATGATACCTAGAGAGTAGGTATGATTAGATTCCTCATTTTCATAAGAGGATATTCTAGTGCCGCATGAGTCATGTTGAGGGTTCAGGGTCCAGATAGGCCAGTCCAGGGTAACTCAAGTGATTGACCATGTGATGACACTCCCATAGAATGTATCCTGAGTATCCTCCATAGGTCCTACTTTACCTTGTATGGTTGTGGTTTTGGCATTTGGATTTTTGTTTCAATGGTTGGTTCATGTTGATGTTTTGATTAATTTATGTATATCATTTATCTTTGGATGGTGTACCTTTGTTTGACCTTTGATCTCTAGTGTGTCTTGATCTTTCCTATCCTTATACTTCTTCTTTAGTCTTTCTCGATTGTGTTCCCATGTGGGGGCTTGATGTTATCTCCTCAGCACGCTGGGAGTGAACCTTTGGTTCCACGTTGTTGGGTGGTAGTGATCTTATTACCATTGAGATTTGACAGTTCTTCTTCATGCTTTGATGATCCTTGTTGCAGTTTATATCTTCCTGTTCTTATGGAGACTTGTTCAGTTTTATGAGTTGTATATTTGTACCATATGTGTATATTGATTAATATCCTTTCAGAGGATGATTATATTGTATTGCTATGTATTATTGCATACTCTGCGACTTGTGCAGTGGATGTTGATTCGGTTGTATACCTTGGGTATCAGTTGTATATGTGGTCTTGTTATATGAGATGTTTATTATTGGATTTGGTTGATGTATTCTTTATGTTAGTCTTTATAGTTGTAATTCATAGATTATTTTACTTAAGTAAATCTATGTCAAGGAACCCTCGAGAATTGTTATCTTTTTTGTGTTGTACTTATTTATCTTATTGCATTACTTCCACATTGTTATTATTATTGTTTGTAAACATTTAAAAAAATATCTTGTCAAATTAGTCGCATGTTTAAGTTAGTTCTCTTGGGTTCCCTGGTGGGGCATTAAACTTGGTATCAGAGCTCATGTTTCTACACTGGGAGCTCTGAGAAATTTGTGTGCCCATTAGTTGGTTAGTAGTGCATGTTATCACGCGTCTCTCATGTCTTTAGAGTCATTGTTTATGATCTCTTATTCTTCTATGTGGTTATTTCTACTTGATTTGGGAGTAATGTTTAGTCTTGGTTGTTATTTGTGGATACCTACTGAGGCTTGAATTGTACTAGGATTTGTGATTCAAACTCTAGGGTCTCTAGTCTTGTTGTTTCTCATGAAGTTTGTAATAATCTATAGGATTGTTGTTTATAGTGAGCGGATGGCTTGCTTCATTGGGTCTTGTGTGGTTTGTATGTATGAGGACTTGGTGATGGTCACTTGAATACCTCATCTGTTATAGTATCATGGTTGATGTATGTTGTATGTGATGTGTTGTGGTGATGGAGTCCTAGTTTGAAGAACTCCTTGTTGCTTGTTTTGTTTCTCTTTGAGTGACTTGTGTTTCCTCTTGAGTCACCTATTTCTTAGCCCTATGAGTGTGATGTTAATGATTGTGTATGATTAGACTTGCATGTTGTATTGAATTGAATTTTTTGAGATATATGAATTGTATTGTGTGAGTGTTGTAAATCAGCTTGGAGAGATTATGATTGATTATAGAACTTGAAAGTAATTTTTGTTTATTGGAAACATTGTGCATAGTTTAGAAATATATAGCATTCATTAGGAGGGCATTAACATATTTAGAATTGTACCTTATTATTATAGATCAATTGGGTAAAGGACCCGAGTCCCAAAATAAAATTATGCATTGCATCCATAGTAGAACCCTTGTAACTTTTTACCTATTTGTACCATTTTTCAAAGGATTGATTGAATATTAATGTTAGTAACAGAGTAGAATTCATGATTGCATGAAGTTGCATAAAAATGATGTTATAATTATAACAAATTTTCTTCCTTGAGTGATTGGGTGCATACTCTAACACATCTAGAGTGAGATACCTTGGATGTTGTGAATCAACTATTCCCTTGAGTGTGGATACCCCTAGTCACCTTGTTATGTGAATTGTTTTTATATTGATTATTCATTTTGGTTGATTGTTATATTGTTGTGTTGTATGTGGTCAACATTAGTTTCTTTTGAATTTTCTTATATTTGGTTTAGTCACCCAAATCTCTCTTCATTGTCTAGTTTGTGGCATTAGTCACATCTAATTTATTGTTGGAATTGCACACTTTTATGATTTTATGTTGAAATTTGGAAGTTCTCCCACTTGAGTTTTCCTCAGACTTGTATGATGGATATTTTGAATATTTGGTGTTGTTGACCATGTTTTGTGATAAGTTTTGTTTCTATCATGTTCATTGTTGACCTCTGATAGTATGTATAAGGGAGGATATTGCAGAGATTGCATTGTAACTGTATGTGGAATGAAATGCATTACGTAATTTATATGTTTGTGTGAGTGTTGCATTAGGTAAGGTTGGATGAACTGTTCAAATTTATATTTGATATAAACATGGATATGTGTCTTCTTTGTTAAGCTTTAGTATTTATGTATTTCATGATTTTTGAAAGCATTGAAGATATAGACTTAATTAAGTAATGTTAGATGATGAATAAATGATTAAGTAGATGTTTGGTTTATGCTTAAATTTGAGTTATATTACTCCTTGTGATTTGTTATGCATATCTTAAAAGTTAGTTAAGTTGACTTAAATTAGTTCTTCCTGAAGTGTAAATGAGTGATTGTTGTAATTGGTATATTCTGTTGTTGATTATAGTTGGGTGTACCTTCTTGTTTGATCCTTATTAATACGGGGTGAAGCACTATAGTGCAAATCTTTTTTGATTCTTTACTTGTTTAGTTATCGGCTTCTAGGAGTAAGCCTAGTTTTAGGGGAGGAGGATGTAATACCTACCCCTTAGTCTGCCTTTCTGTTTTATTTTTTGAACTCTTTTACACCTTTGTATGTATGTGTTAGTTATTTTAGGTGATTTTAAGGATATTTATGTGTTACATTTTGTTATATTATGGATCCATTGCTTAGTGTGATGTATCTCCTATTTGCATATGATTTATGAGTATTTCATGATGGTTATGTATATGTTATGATGTTATTTTGATTATGGTTTCTAACAATACTGACCCTAAATCTGTATGCACGTGGATCATTGTTATGTTTTTATTTTCTGTTTGATGTGTTTGGTATGGGACAGAGACGTTGTTAATTGCTTCGGTGAGATCCACATGATAAACTGGTCTCAACCATTGGTTGTTATTTTATATGCATATGTTCCTCTTTGGGATGACAGGTTTGCAAGTACCAGGTTACATCTTCCCTGAATTGGCAGGAGTGAGAGTGTCCTATCGCAATAGCTCAATGGTAAGAGAGGGGAGATAATATCAGGTCCAAATCCATACCATAAACCCTTATTTTTTCCTATAAATAGACAAGAATATGATTGACTATCCTATTTGAATCCGTCAACTGACGTGGATTTGTGAGCCTTTCTATGTGTTCTAGTTTGTCTATTTCAGTGTTGTATCATCTTAAAATGGAAGCACTTCCATGTTAAGAATGTTTATCCCTCCTTAGGGGGTGTTTTTGACCATCATATATTGTCCCCTCATATTTGTACCCTCTCCTACTTCTGTGCTTGTTTAGGACCCTGATTGGACCTCTTTGGGCACCATCCATCCCATCTGGCATATTTTCTAGGGGTTTTGACTCCCTGGGTCAAGGTCGACCTCAACCTTAACCTAGGTCAAATTCAACCTCAGCCTTGACCTAGGTCAAAGTCGACCTCAACTTTGACTTAGGTCCCCGTTTCAAATTTGGAAGTTTGTCGGCTGCCGAAAGTCATTAAAAGTTCATTTCCTGCTTCCGGGTCGGCTGTTTCGAGTTGTGAAGTGAAAATTCTTAAATTATATTTAATATAGGTCCTCTTCTAGAGATATATGTCTAATTGGAATTTAATTCTCCTATGCAGGCCTCTCTAGAAGATTGTGCCCTAGATTAATATATAAGGAATTTCTCCTCTCATTTTCTCTAAGTGATAAGGAAGAATAATCTCAAGATCAAAGAGAAGCCAAGCACTAAGTCATATCAATTACAAATCATCTACTATCCAAGAAGAAAAAATTTCAAGCATCCATTTTTCTACATGTTTTCAAGCTTTCAAGTGTTCAAGTCTTCCTCTCAAGCATTCAAGTTCTCCATTGAATATCAAGGATTCAAGCTTTCAAGCCTTTGAAGGGATTTGGTTCAAGCATTCAAGATTCATAATTCAAGCCCTAGATCTATCCATCATGGTGGTGTGATCTTCCTTCAAGATCCTTTTTGCATCCTCAAGACTCATTCATTATCTCTTCAAGGTGGATTCCAAGCATACAATCATGGAGGTTTATGGTTTCTAATATTGAGTCTAAGTTGTCATATTTACATACTTGTTTACAATCAAAATACAATTGCATATCTATTAAATATCATAGTTTCATTATTAGATCTACTTCTACTACTTTCTAGAATTCTTTATTTCAATTATTGATTTCAAGGTTAATCCCTAAATCAGGGTTTGAATAAGGCAAACCCCTCCCACCAACAAACAAATCCATTTTTCTTGCAGATACAAGTTTGAAATAATGGATTAAAGTGCAGATTTGGATACCCTTTTCAAAAAAAATTTGGAATCCAGAAACAGATTATTTGTCGGAGACTTTTAAGGTCAATTCTGCCCTAGGTCAAAATCAGAAATTTTGGGTCAATGGTGACATTGACTTGAGGGTCAAAATTGGAACCGTGTCAGAATGAAAAAAGATTTATGGGTTTTGTTTGTTTCTGTGTTTCTATTCCAGATCTGGTCTTATATTTTCCAGAAACTGAGTGCAGACCCCCAAAAACAACATTCTTTAGATCTGTAACATTTCAAGGTTAGTACTTTTCTCCTATCTATTTCAATTAGATTTCTTAATATTTCTAGATCTATCACACACTCTTTTCTATAAATAAGAATTTAGGATCTTCCTCTTTACGCTTATTTCCAAATGGTTGATTCATTTATGCATTGATCCTTCCTTTGGGGTTAATCATTTCGGATCCTTCATTTGTGTATCTAAGGATAAAAGGGGAACCTCTTAGCTACCCCCTATATTTCAAATACATATTTTATATCTTACATTTTGGTAACAAACATCCATTTCTTTAGTACTTCACCCTATTTCTTATGTTACATTTTGGTGAACCCGCAGTAGACAACTCTTTATTTTTGGTGTTAGATGCTTTGCCTCTTATCCTTAGAGACTAGATCTTGCATGCACACTAAATTAGTTTTCTTTTATTCTCTTGCATTTTAAAACAATAAAATAAACAAAAAATCTACATACTCATAAAAATATAAAAAAACATTTGTTGCATTTTATTCACTGTGAAGATCTTTAAGATGCTTTGGGGTATGGCTATTTTTCTCATTATGCTTCTTTTAGCATCTCTTTATAGTACTTATGGTGTTTATGAAATTATCATCCATTTCATCATGTTTGTTAATCTTCATGTTTCACTTGCTTATGCTATTTTGAGATTAACTAATACTAGTCTTCCTACTTTCAGAACTTTCATCAAGGATTTGTGTAGTGGACTTATTGCTCTTTTGGATTATGTGAAGAATTTGGTAGATGATACCCCATCTACTAATATTCCTAATCCTAATCCTATCATTCCTAATCTAGTTCCTAATCCTCATCCTATCATTCCTAATATTCCTATTCCTATTTCACCAAATTCTATCCCTAGTCCTTCCCACACTTATGATGGGGCTCAAGCTAGGATTCATGATACCAATGTTTGAGAATTATTTCATTTACCTTCCCCTTCTTATCCAATCTATGATGATATTAAAGGGAAAAACAAAGAAACCTCTTCTAAACCTATCATTCGACCATACACAACATTTTCTCATGAACATCATAATAAATCACCTCCTGTAGAAGCTTTGCAAGATAGGTACACTACCGTATACACTATGGTGGATAAACAAGGCTCTAAGGGTTTAGGACTTGGTGTTAATAAACATGGTATTAAAAACCCAATTAATTCATCCCCTAAACAATACATGCATGGTATAGGCTTCCCGTCTCCTCAAATCAAGGTGTTTGATCTTAACCATCATCCTCCTCTTCATGTTCTTCTTCCAACACCTTCCTTAGATCACCCTAATACTACTCAAGATGTGGCTAAGAAAGTGTATGTCCAGTTAATGAATTCTAAGAAATAAATCTTTAAACCCATGCCAAAAAATGATCTCTCTAAATACAGATGTCCTTTTCACTATAGTAATACACATTTACTTGCTGATTGTGTGCATTTCAAACTATATGTTAGAGAAAGATCTACTTTAGGAATTATATCTCATTCCCATGTAGTATTACAATTTCTTCATAATTTTGATATAGGGCATTCCCCTTGTTCTTCTATGAGTTAGATCATATTTCTCCTCTTTTCTCTTAACTAGGGGGCAAGAGGTATTTCCTTCCAATCTTCTAGTATCCATTATGCTCTTAGCATGTATTTTGTTTTTATTTTAATTGGTTATTCTTTCTATATTCTATCCTTATAATTTTTTGTTATGGTACTTACTTCCTTCGATCATAATAAAACATGATATATTTTCTAGGACATTTGTTTTATAAAGATATCTCTTTTATATAACATCTCTTCATATAATTTGATATATCCCTAGCTTTCATCCCTAGGGGGCAAGGTATTTTTCCTTCTTCCTCTATCTAAGGATCTACTTTCCTTAGCTTAGTGGCATTTGTTTATCATATAACATTATTTCCTTATAAAGATTTATGTTTTTTACTATGGATACCCTCTTATGTGAGAGGTGATTGTCCTAGGTCATCACCTCTTATTTATTTTGTAAACTATGCTCTTGATAAAATCTTGCCTTTTATTTGGGTTAGAGTTTGATTCCTTCAATCTGAGATTCCTCTTCCTCTTGATTGTAGGGGGCTTGATGATTGAATCTTTGGTCCCTCTTTTCTTTAGAAGATGACATTTTATCCTAAGCACTCCTCTACGGTGGCGGTCTTGATGATAAGATCTCTTCATCATTGAGGATCCTTTTTTCCATGTGTGACATATCCATTTCACGATTATCTATGCTCTTAGAGGTAAGGGTCAATACTCTTTGCTAAGGATATAATATATATTGTTTTTAAGCTGGATATCTCCTTACCTTGTGAAGTAGGTATCCTCTTTCTCTTCCTTATCCTTCCTATTAGGTAGTCATGAAAAGGAGGGGGGAATATATAGGGTCTCCCTTATACTATAGTTTACATTTTACAACATGCTAAATCCTCGGAAGGTAACGCACATAAGTTGCTAAATCCTAAAGAGACACACATTTTTTTAATTTTTATTTTTTTCTAAATCCTCGGAAGGTAATGCACATAAGCTGCTAAATCCTAAAGAGATACACATGTTACAATATGCTAAATCCTTGGAAGGTAACGCACATAAGTTGCTAAATCTTGAAAAGACACACATTTTATATTCCATAGTGATACAAGAATGTGGATCTATGGATATTTCAAAAGCTGTCAGAAGATGCATTACAATTACAAAGTAGAGTTCATGGGTGAACCTATTGGGCTCTCCCTCCTTGGTGATTCATGTTAAGGTGTGCATATTACTAGGCGAGGTAATCACTTTCTCTTTTCTCTCTTTCGCTTTCATACTAGTAGGATTAGATCATGAAGTTTGTTAGTAATAACTGAGAGGGGGGGTGAATCAGTGGCCTAAAATATTAATCCTTAAATCAACCCTTAAAAATTATAACCACTAATTATGTGTCAATTTATCATCTTTCCTACAAGATTTATGCCTTGAAATACTTTAATCAATTTTCTACTTGTTGGATTGCTTTGCTAATCCCTCTTCTGTATGATTACCGATAAGCAGTAAAATTATTTACCGAAACACAGTAAATATGTAGAGTATACTGATAAATCCAAAAATGCATATGTGAAATGTAAAACAATAAAATGATAAACCATAAACACATAACACAAGGATTTTAACATGGAAACCATGTTAAGGGAAAAACCACTAGGACCGGTACCCCAAATTTTCACTCTTCTAAAGTGAGCCCTATTCAGAGCCAACCCTATTAAAGGTTACAAACACACTATTAGGTGTGACCTTGTTAGAGGATATAGAAATAGTTTGTCAACTAGTATCTAGCATTTAATTCTACCATCCTTGATCAAACACTCACTTGGCCTATCAATATGTATCGGGCATATCCAATGATACTTTTGTGATCAAACTTTTTGATACTCCTTGGGATGTATCTCAATTGAAAAAGACTTTTACATCCCGCTCTGTTAAGAGGCTTATATGCTTCAATGGTTAAACTTAAACACTAATGATATGTTCATACATACAACTAAATTATAGATTCTTAGATCTATTGTAAGTCCATTACCTCTCTGATCAATATAATCACTTTATACCTTTGCTCCACAATGTTCTGCTCTGTGATGATTGTCTCACTATTTTTTGATGTCTACAGAATATAGATCTTCCTTTAGCTTGTTGATTAGGACTGAAATGAAGACTTTCTTCTCCTTCAAATTTTCTTTAGCATCTTTCCTCTTCTCTTGTTCACCCCACAATTTATAATGAATTGGGTTTGTCTCTATATAGACATGATTTCCTCTTTTCTTGGCTTTCTTGATTCTTGGCATGTTCCTCAATTCTTTCCAATAGATTTAAAGAAAAAATCCTAATTTATCTCAAAGAGATCTTCTTGCCAAATGGACAAATAAGCTTTAAATTAATTACTTATCTCCGGCTTTATCTGGATGATTAAAACAATGATAAGTATCTGTTAACTCTATCTTTATCTTTTTGACAGCTAAGCATTTTGTCATTTTCTGAACTCTCTATTCTGTCAGTCAACACTTCAGTTAGTCATCAGTGACAACTGATTGTTTCGTCGGTGTGACTTCAGTTGTCATTGGGATCTCCATCCTTTGTTTTCTCTGTCGGGCAACACTGAAACTCTGCTCATTGGTAATGTTGTGTATTAGCTCATCGAGTAACACTATGACTCTGATCTTTTACTCTGACCATCGGTGTGCACTCCGTCAGTGTATGCAGTCACTTAGTGAATACTTGACTTGTATGCATTAATGATAGCATAGTCTTGATTCATCAGTTCTTTGAAGTCTTTAGGTAGTGTTTCCATGACCATACAGATTATATCAAGTTGACATTAATGACAATATAGCACATTAACTAATTTAATGCCTTGCATGATCGTCAACTTAATATCTTCAAACATTCAAACAGTTACATGTCATCAATCTCTCCCTTTGGCATTGATGGAAACATACTACATTATCATACTATGCTATTGCTAATACAATATGAAATATATAGTTTCATCAAGATTTCCTAATGTAACTATTACAAATGTCTAGTTTTCGGTAAGCTTAAATAGCTTTGATTTTATTCTTGCAGCTTTTATTCTATCTTCAATCCCTTTACTGGATGGATGTAGAATATTTCCTTCTCTGATGTGATGTGTTCTTCTTCTATGTCAAACTCTCTCCCTTTAATTATTCTCCTTTCTTGTGATGTGTCTTGTTATCATTTATTTTCTTTGTGTGTACTCTCCCTTTCTTGTTACATTCTTCTCTCCCTGTGGATATTGTGATGAATATGATCTTTCCCTGAGTTGATACTGGATATAATCTCTATATGTATGATAATGAGATATCTCTCTCCCTTTAACAGCAATGCCAAACATCTTTTTCAATCAAATATTTGATAGTGATTCCAAATGGATTCTTTCTATCCATAATATATTCCTTTAATTTTCCATTCCATTGATAACAACTCTAGTGCTTGGAGTGGATAAATACCTTGTTGTGCATAGATTTATCTTTGAAGTTCATCTCTCTAATTACATCAACATGAATGATATTCTGATCATATGTAGGCTAATCCAACCTTCTAGTCAACTTACTAACTAGTAGACAAGGGTCTGACCCCTAGTCTTTTTCTCAAGTACTCAAATGCATCCTTGGGTAGTGGCTTGGTGAAGATATCAGCCAATTTCTCCTTTGATTCCACATATTCAAGTATCACCTCCTTTGCCTAAACTTTTTCTCTTAAATAATGATACTTTATTCAAATATGCTTTGTTTTAGCATACATGACTAGATTCTTGGAAATGTTTAGTGCACTTGTATTATCACAATAGATAATTACTGGTTCTAGAATTTGCATATGCATACCTTCCAGTAACTGTTTGATCCATGCAATATTTGAGCAGTTTGTAGCAGTAGCAACATACTCTACCTTTGCAGTAGATTGTGAGATGCATCCTTGCTTCTTGCTGATCCATGTGACAAGTTTGTCACCCATGAAGAATGCTCCTCTAGTTGTTCTCTTCTGATCATCAAGATTTCCAACCCAATAAGCGTCGGTAAAGACCTTAAGTTCAAATGTACCTTCTCTTTTGTACCATAAGCCATATTCCTCTGTATTCTTCATATATCTTAGGATTCTTTTCACAACTACCATATGTGATTCCCTGGGATTAGTAGAAAATCTAGCAACTATTCCTACTGCATGTGCAATATCTGGTCTAGTATGTACAACATACATGAGTTTTCCAGTCATTGATCTGTACAAAGTCTAATTTACCTCTGATGACTTGTCCTCCCTTGTTGGTTTGCATCCAGTTTCCATCTGTGTTCCAACTGGTTTGGACTCTTCCATCTTGAATATTTTTAGTACTTCTTTGATATACTTGGATTGTGTAATAAAAATACCTTCATCTTGTTGTATGATCTGCATACTAAGAAAGAAATTAATCTCTCCAAACATAGACATCTCAAACTCTTTTCTCATTTCATTTGCAAATGATTTGCATAGCATATCATTGCCTCCAAATATGATGTCATCAACAAATATCTCAACAATCAAAATGTTAGCATCAGTATCTTCCTTCAAATAAAGATTACTATTTTCACTAGTCCTTACAAATCCAATACTTATAAGATAGGAATGAAGTCTTTCATACTAGGCTCGTGGTGCTTGTTTCAATCCATACAGGGATTTGTGAAGTCTACATACCATGTCCCTCTTGTCTAGATCAACAAACCCTTCAGGTTGTTCAATGTATACCTCTTCTTCAAGTATTCCATTTAGGAATGCAGACTTGACATCCATTTGATATACCTTGAATCCTTTTTATGTAGCATAAGAAAGTAATATTCTTACTCCTAGTCTAGCAATGAGTGCAAAGGTCTCTCCATAGTCAATTTCCTCTTCTTGTGCATACCCCTTGCATATTAGTCTTGCTTTGTTTCTGGTGACTTCTCCATTCTCATTCAGCTTATTCCTAAATATCCATTTTGTACTGATGACAATCTTGTCATCTAGTCTTGGTACAAGTGTCCATGTCTTGTTTTTCTCTATCTATTCAATCTCTTCATTCATAGCACTTATCCACTCATCATTATCTAGTGCAACATTGAAAGATTTGGGCTTATAATCACAAATATGACATCTTGTATATAGATACTTCTAGTTCTCATACCAGCCTTCTTGTCTCCAATGATCTGGTTCTGTGGATGGTTCCTTCTGACATATCTTGCAATTATAGGTTTATCTCTTTGTCTTTCAACTTGATCATCATTTTGTTCTTCATTCTGTTCTCCATCACTTTGTGCATTATTTTGAGCAATATTCTGATCATCGGTATTTGCAGCTTGATGCTTGGGTGTAATGATATGTTGCTTGGGAGCTCTACATTGTTGATTTGGTAGAGTTTCAGGTTCCTGATTGTAAGTGAACCTATTGTAGTCCTCTAGTTCTTTAGTGCTTTCCTTTTCATTTTTCTCTACAAATTCATCTATCTTTACATTTGCACTTTCAATAATTTTGTTAGAGGTTTTATTTAAACATTTATAAGCGTTGCTCTTGGTAGAATACCGTAGAAATATTCCTTCATCACTCTTGGAGTCAATTTTTCCATTTCTATCATCTTTTAAGATATAACATTGACTGCCTAAAATTTTGAAATAACTTACATTGGGTGCCTATCCATACCATAGCTCATAAGGTATCTTTTTGGTGTCTTTCTTCAATTGTACTCTGTTCAATGTGTAAACAACAGTATTGACAGCTTCCCTCCAGAATATTTGGGTGATCCCTTTCTCTATCATTAGTGTCCTTGCACAATCAACTATGGATCTATTCCTTCTTTCAGCAATTCCATACTGCTGTGGTGTTCTTGGTGCAGATACCTATCTTTTGATTCCATGCTCATTACAAAAGTTAGTGAATTCATCTAAAATAAATTCCCCTCCTCTATCTGATCTTAAGAATTTTAAATCCTTTCCACTTTGCTTCTCAACCATTTATTTGTACCATTTAAACATCTTAAATGCTTCTGATTTATCTTTTAGAAACATGTTTGTCATCATTCTAGAGTAATCATCAAAAAAGAGAATAAAATATCTATCTCCATATTAACTCTTTGTCCTCATAGGTCCACATAAATTAGTATGGACTAATTCTAGAATTGCATTAGATGTATGGGTTTTTCTTTTAAAACTAGACTGTCATTTTACCTTTTTGACAATTCTTACACATGATGTTGTTGGGCTTGGTCATCGTCGGTAAGCCTCTGACATTTCTCTTTTTGCTAATATTTATCATGTTGTCAAAGTTCACATGACACAATCTTTTGTGCCACAACCATATGTCTTCATTTGTAGAAATCAAACAAGTGGTGTCAGTATCATTCAGATAGAATAAGTTACCTTTTATCTGCTCATCGATACCAATCATATTTCTTGATTTATTAAAGATCTTTGCCTTCTTATTTTCAAATGCTACGCTGTGACCTAAATTATTCAGCTGAGAAACACTCAATAGATTATAATTCAATCCATTTAACCAATAAGCATTTCCATATTTTATCTGGTTATTCAACTTATGATTCCTCTACCTTCAACTGGACAAGGTGTGCCATTACCCATTCTTACTGAACCACCTTTATAGTACTCAAAAGTCTCAAACTTTTGTTTATCACCGGTCATATGGTGAGTGCAGCCACTATCTATGATCCAGAATTTATTTTTAATAACCTTAGATATAAGTGTAGTTTCTACATACCTTTTTTCATCATCATCTGAATCATCTTTTACTGCCACAAACACCATCTCGATGTCTTCATTAGATTCGGTGTCAGTGTCTTCATCTTTACATTTTTCTAGGTAACTAACCTTCTTTCCTTTGTCCTTGTAGTCTCGGGTATCTCTTCTTTCTAATTGTCAGTAACTTCTATAATGACCTCTATCAGACTTCTTTTCAAATGATCTATCATTACTTCTATCATCTTTTCTTCTGTTAGTACATCTTGCATCAAAGTGTCCAATCTCTTTACAATTAAAACACACAAGTGGTAATTTACCTTTGCCTTTTTGCATTTTTTTAGCAATAAGTGCTTCAATTTCATCAAGATCATCTTCTTCACTTTCACTATCACTATCTTTTCTCACAGTGTTTTTATGATTTTATTTACTTATTCTCATAGAATTTTTGAATGCAGATTCCATGTTTGGTAAGACACTATTATAAAAGTTGTTCATCTCAAAAGAAATCAGTCTTCCAATCAAACTGTCTAGAGTAACATTTCTATTTGCTAGTGCTCTCATTTCTTGAATGGAAGATACCCTAATAGCATAAGTAGGTAGTAAGGTTCTTAGAATTTTACTTACCACTATATCTTCTTCTAGTATACCTCCAACTCCTCGGATATCATTGACTACCTCTTTGATTCTTGTGCTATACTGAGTGGTGTTTTCACCTTCTTTCATTTTGAGATCATCAAAATTTCCTCTATGGCTTTTTGCCTTGGCTCTCAAAACATTTTTATCACCACCATGGACAAGCATCAATTTTTCCCACATCTACTTTGTAGTCTTGTAGGTTTTGACATCTTCCAATTCAACATCAGAGACTGAGGAAGCAAGCTCTATCATCGTGCAATTATGCTCATGCTTGTCTCTCAATTTTTTGACTATTGCTGCTCCTGTGGGAAACACATATTCAGTATCTAAGTATTGAGTAACATCATTACCAATACCTAATAAGTGGAGTCTTATTCTGCTCTGCCATGAAGCAAAATTATCTTTGTTCAACTTGGGCACATCTTGTTTGTTCATCTTGTGATCTTTAACACAATCTTTGATACCAATTGTTAGTAATAACTGAGAGGGGGGGAGGTGAATTAGTGGCCTAAAAAATTAAAACTTAAATTAACCCTTAAAAATTATAACCACTAATTATGTCTCAAATTATCTTCTGTCCTACAAGATGTATGCCTTGAAATATTTTCTACTTTTCAGATTTCTTTGCTAATCTCTCTTTTGTATGATTACCGATAAGCAGTAAACTTATTTACCGAAACATAGTAAATATGAAGAGTATTCTGATAAATCCAAAAATGCTTATGTGAAATGTAAAAAAGTAAAGTGATAAACCATAAACACATAACACAAGGGTTTTAAAGTAGAAACCTTGTTAAGGGAAAAACCACTAGGACCGGTACCCCAAATTTCACTCTTCTGAAGTGAGCCTTGTTAAGAGCCAACCCTATTAAAGGTTACAAATACATTGTTAGGTGTGACCTTGTTAGATGATTTAGAAATAGTTTGCCAACTAGTATCTGGAATCTAATGCTACCATCCTTGATCAAACATTCACTTAGCCTATCAATAGGTATAGGGCATATCTAATGCTACTTTTGTGATCAAACTTTTTGATACTCCTTGGGATGTATCTCAATTGAAAAAGACTTTTAAGTCCTACTCTATTAAGAGGCTTATACGCTTCAATGGTTAAACTGAAACACTAATGATCTGTTCATACATACAACTAAATTGTAGATTTTTCAGATCTATCGTAAGTCCATTACCTCTCTAATCAATATAATCACTTTATACCTTTTCTCCACAATTTTATGCTCTGTGATGCTTGTCTCACTGTTCATCGATGTCTGGAGAATCTAGCTCTTCCTTTAGCTTGTTGATTAGGACTGAAATGAAGACTTTCTTCTCCTTCAAATTTTCTTTATCATCTTTCCTCTTCTCTTTTTCACCCCACAATTCGTAATGAATTGGGTTTGTCTCTATATAGACGTGATTTTCTCTTTTCTTGGCTTTCTTGATTCTTGGCATGTTCCTCAATTCTTTCCAATAGATTTAAAGCAAAACTCCTTATTTATATCAAAGAGATCTTCTTGTCAACTGAACAAATAAGCTTTAAATCAATTACTTATCTCTGGCTTTATCTAGATGATTAAAAAAATGATAAGTATCTATTAACTCTATCTTTAGCTTTTTGACAGCTAAGCATTTTGTCATTTTTTTAACTCTCTATTTTGTCGGTCAACACTTCAGTTTGTCATCAGTGACAACTGGTTGTTCTGTCGGTTTGACTTTAGTTGTCATTGGAAAATCCATCCTTTATTTTCTCCGTCTGGAAACACTGAAACTCCACTCTTCAGGTAACACTGTGACTCTACTCTTTTACTGTGACTGTCAGTGTGCACTTCGTTGGTGTATGTAGTCACTTAGTGAATACTTGACTTGTATGCATTACTGATAGCATATTCTTGATTCATCGATTCTTTGAAGTCTTTAGGCAGTGTTTCTATGACCATATAGATTATATCAAATTGACATTAATGACAATACAATATATTAAATAATTTAATGCCTCGCATGATCATCAACCTAATATCTTCAAACATTCAAAAAGTTACATGTCATCAGAAGTTATGTTATCTATAGTATTTCTCTTGTCTTTTTTATGTAACCATGTATGTTTTCTATTATTAATTGATCTTTTCTTTCATATATTTTTGCATGTATGTTGAGTTAGAATCCTTGGTCTTGGGGCTCATTTCCTTGACTAAGTGATTTTGTACCTCATTGTGATCCACCAAATTCTTTCTTCTAACTTTACCGCAAGTATGTTCAATTTTCATACTCCTGCTAAAGTGGGGGTTTAATGTATCATCTTAAAATGGAAGCACTTCCATGTTAAGAAAGTTTAGCCCTTCTTAGGGGGTGTTTTTGACCATCATCATAGCGTCCCCTCATTTTTTTACCCTCTCCTACTTTTGTGCCTATTTAGGACCCTAATTGGGCCTCTTCGGGCACCATCCATCCTATTTGGCATATTTTCCAGGGGTTATGACTCCCTAGGTCAAGGTCGACCTCGACCTTGACCTAGGTCAAGGTTGACCTTGACCTTGACCTAGGTCAAATTTTACGTCGACTTTTACCTAGGTCCCCCTTTCAAATTTAGAAGTTTGTCAGCCGTCGAAAGTCATTAAAAGTTCATTTCCCGCTTCTGGGTCGTTTATTTCAGGTTCCGAAGAGACAATTCTTAAATTATATTTAATATAGGTCCTCTTCTAGGGATAAAGGTCTAATTGAAATTTAATTCTCTTATGTAGGCCTCTCTAGAAGATTGTGCCCTGGATTCATATATAAGGAAGTTTTATCCTCTCATTTTCTCTAAGTGATAAGGAAGAATAATCTCAAGCTCTAAGTGAAGCCAAGCACTAAGTCATATCAAGTACAAATCATCTACCATCCAAAAAGTAAAAAGTTCAAGCATCCATTTTTCTACATGTTTTCAAGCTTTCAAAGTGTTCAAGTCTTCCTCTCAAGCATTCAAGTTCTCCGTTGAAGATCAAGGATTCAAGTTTTCAAGCCTTTGAAGGGATTTGGTTCAAGCATTCAAGATTCATGATTCAAGCCCTAGATCTATCCATCTTGGTGGTGTGATATTCCTTCAAGATCCTTTGTTCATCCTCAAGACTCATTCATTCTCTCTTCAAGGTGGATTTCAAGAATACAATCATGGAGGTTTATGGTTTCTAATATTGAGTCCAAGCTTTCATATTTACATACTTGTTTACATTCAAAATACAATTGCATATCTATTAAATATCATAGCTTCATTATTAGATCTACTTCTAATACTTTCTAGCATTCTTTATTTCAATTATTGATTTCAAAGTTAATTCATAAATCAGGGTTTGACTAAGGCAAACCCCTCCCCCAACAAACAAATCCATTTTTCTTACAGATACAGGTTCAGAATAGTGGACCAAAGTGCAGATTTAGATACCCTTTTCAACAAAATTTTGAGATCCAGAAACAGATTTTCTATTGGAGACTTTTGAGGTCGATTTTGCCCTAGGTCAGAATCAAAAATTCTGGGTCAATAGTGACATTGACTTGAGGGTCAAAATTGGAACTATGTCAGAATGGAAAAAGATTTATGGGTTTTGTTCGTTTCTGCGTTTCTACTCTAGATCCGGTCCCAAATTTTTGAGAAACTGAGTGCAAACCCTTAAAAACAACATTCTTTAGATCTGTAACATTTCAAGGTTAGTACTTTCCTCCTATCTATTTCAATTAGAGTTCTTAATCTTTCTAGATCTATCACACATTATTTTCTATAAACGAGAATTTAAGATCTTCCTTTTTAGGCTTATTTCCAAATGGTTGATTCATTTATACATTGATCCATCCTTTGGGGTTAATCAATTTGGATCCTTCATTTGTGCATCTAAGGATAAAAGCGGAACCTCTTATCTACCCCCTACATTTCACATACACATTTTATATCTTACATTTTGGTAACAAACATCTATTTCTTTAGTACTCCATCCTATTTCTTATGTTACAAGTGTTTGTCTATTTCAGTTGATTTTTCAATTAGATGGGTTTCAGTTGATTTAATGATGCTTTTGTCTTGATTTATTTCATGAATATTTATGGTAAATATTAATGTTAATTATTGCACCTTTAATAAGGTTAAAACATTCATATATTAAATATATGGCTATTTAATAATTAAATATTAATTAAATACCTATATTTAATTAATTGATTTAATTATTGAGTCTTGATTTAAATAATTGAGATTTAATTAATATTAAATCCAATAATTGTAATTAATTGTGCAAAACTGAATTATTATTGTATTACTTTAAGTTGCATGGTTAATTGATTTATTTAATTGAAAAATATTCTCATGCATTTTCAATTATGACTTTGTTTTTATATTCTAAAGTTGAGTTGTGCATGCTTTAAGTAAAAATTGAAAATAAAGAATTTCTTTTAATTATTAATTAAATAATTTATATTCCCTTTAGGGTTTCACTTTTTGAAAACCTAATTTCTTGGTTTTCTATATTCTTGGATTGAAAGCCAATTTGGAGGTTGTTCAATCAAGGAGAAGGAGAAATCACGTGATTGGAGATTTGAGGAGAGCTTAGGAGCATTTTTGGATTCTTCATTGCTTAGATTTGTGAATTTGTTCCTCTCATCAGTTACTAAGGTAGAATCTTGTTCTGGTGAATCCTAGCTTTCAGAGCCCCGTCTTCTATGCATCTAAAATGCTATGATCCTTTGTTTGAAGCTTCCTTGTTTGATTATTGTGTGGTTTATTGATTACAATTGAAGAAATGTGTTCTTGGATCAATTTTGTGGTTTTCTTCATGTTTACATGTCAGATCTATATTTTGGGCATTAGGGTTTCATTCTATTGTATGGGATGCAAGATGGGCATTAGGGTTCTCAATTGGAATGTTTTGGTTGTCAATTTTTGCCTTATGGTTTGAAATTTGTGAAAGATGTCTTCTTTTTTGAAAGATTGTGAATGTTATCAAAAATTGGATTTAACCCTCAGATTTGTGAATATCTTAGCTTGAGAAGTGGAAATCTTACCCTCATCAAGTTCCTGTCAAAATCGGGTCCAGATCTGCAAGGAAATAAAACAATTAGGGTTAATTTGCATGCTTGAGAAAGAAACCCTTATTGAAAATAAATTAATATTATATTAAAATTCTTTCTTGTTTGCATCAATTTTCATGTTGTAAAGAAATTCTTCTTTCCTTCCTTTAAAGCTTTTTGTTGAATAAAAATTTCTATTATTGAAAAAAATATGCTTCAAATCAAGTTATTATTGAAAAAGAAAGATTATCCTTTTTAATATTGTTGAAAATTTTAATTAAAAAAAAGGGGACCTTGCTAGAAAAATAAAATACAGTCTTGTTTTATTTAAAATATATATATATATATATATATATATTTTAAATACTGGTTTATGTTTTTCTATTAAATATTATTTTAAAAAAATAATAACAATAAACAATGTTTATTGTTCTGAAAGAAAAATGTTTAAAAAAAAAATAATAATAAATATTAAAAAAAATTTAAACATGTTAAGGGGTGGCGGGGGCCACCACATTCCCCCACCACCCATGACTTGCGGATACGCTGGGCGCGGCAGTCAAGGCTGTCGGTGGCCCTCTTGCGGCCTTCCTTAAAGGAAGAGGAGCGCGGGGTAGCGGGGTGCGGTGCCCAGCCTCCCCCGGCACTTGGATTTTTATTAAAACAATGTTTTGTTTTTAAAAAATATCTTTTTTTTTTTTTTTTTAATTAATTAAAATTTATTTTATTTTAGATTTAGTTTATTTAAAGGTTTTAGTTTATTAATTTATTACGATTTGTTTAATTTAAAAGGTTTTCTTTAAAGTTTATGAATATTAATAGTCACTAATTATTACTCTATTATTATTATTTTAATTAATAGTAATTATTAATTAAAGATAATGATTAATATACAATGATTATTATTAATATTAATTCTAGGTAGCAATTGTATGTATGAAGTTTGTTTATTAATGATTTTGGATAGGGATTATTATGTTGATTAGGAAATGAGGATATTTTATTATGTTTATTTATGTAATCTGGAATTGCTTATAATGTTCCATTTCTAATTGCTTAATTCGAAAGCTTTGATTGTTGTGGATGATTCCAATAAAATTTTATTTTTAATTATAGTTGGATTTTAATAATTATTTATTAGATTAATTTATGTATGTTAGTTTTCATAAATTAATCTATATAGGAGCTTTATTTGCATTCTCTTGAAAAATTTATTTATAGTTTGTTATTAATTTTACTAGATAAATGAATTTGCATAATGAGTGTTATAAATTTGTTTATCTCTATATTTTGATTAGTCCTTTCTAAGATTGTGTCTATCATACCATGATGTATTTTGGGTGATATTGATGTGAATAATGTGTTCTGCTCTAGTATGGAACTTTATCATTTCGAGTATCTATTTGGGACTAGTTGACACTTAGGATGTTGTACCCAGACTTGTTGGGGTTTTGTTGCCAGATTATTTCTATGATTATTTTGGGATGTTTAAGATCAGTTATTCGATCTTTTTACTGAACCTAGTATTTCTAAACTCTTGTTATGTGATCTTTTGAGAGTTTCTCATGTTGTTATGGTTAATGCAGAACCAGTAGTTCCTATATGGGTAGGAACCAATTTATGAGTTTTATGAGATTATTTATGACCTTGAGCTTAGTGATGACATGTAACTGATTGAATGTTTGATAATGTTAAGTTGAAGATAATGCAAAGCATTAAATCAGTTAATGGTTTGTATTGTCATTGATGTCAATGTGATATCATCTCTATGGTCATGTACATAATGCCAAAGACTTTACAGAATCTATTGAACAAAGGTTATGCTTTCAGCAATGCATAAATGTCAAGTATTCACTAAGTGACAGATAACACCAACAGAGTGCACACCATCGATAAAGGCAAAGAAGAAAATTCATAGTGATACCCAACGAGTAGAAGACAGTGTTGCCCTCGACAAAGAAAAACCAGAAGATGCCCGACGAGCTAAAAATAGAGTTGCCCGATGAGTAAAAATCTAATGATTCCCGATGGATGGAGATCCCGAAGCTAACTAGATTCATGCCGACGAAACTGTCATTTGTCACCAACAACTAACTAAAGAATTGACTGACAGAATAGAGAGTTCAGAAAATGACAAAATATCTAGCTGGCAAGAGCTAAAGATAGACTTTACTGGTTGTTTTCTTTATTTTATTCGACCATAGTTAAGTAATTGATTTAAAGAAGATTTGTATAGTTGGCAAGAAGATAACTATGAGATAAATCAGGAGTTATGCTTTAAATCAAATTGGCTAGATTTTTTTTCACGCCAAGAATAAAGAAATAATGAATATCATGTCTATATAAGTGACAAGTTTAATTCATTTTTGTAACATCACATTCTCGGAAAGGGGATTAAGGGGAGTGAATGAAAAGAGGATGCTGAAGAGAAACTGATGAAGAAGAAATTCATATAGTCCTGATCAATTAAGCTGAAGGAGAGCTAAAGAATTATGCAGACACCGATGAACAATAAAGCATAGCATCACAAAGAAAAAAGTGTGGAGCACAAAGAATTGAATTGATACTTTGACCAGAGAGGTAATGTAATTAAATAGATTTGAAAATTTGCAATTCAAAGTTGCATTAGAAATAGGTCATAGTGTTTCAGTTTAACCATTGAAGCATCAAGTCTCTTAATAGAGCAGGACTTAACAGTCTTCTATATATTGAGGTACATCCCAAGGAGTGCCAAA
>MU223805.1:1027706-1039987 GCA_018584345.1 Thuja plicata | reverse complement strand
ATTGTTAGTAATAACTGAGAGGGGGGGGGGGGTGAATCAGTGGCTTCAAAAAAATTTCTTTATTCTAACCACCAATCAAATAAACCTCAGATTATTATGTCCCTTACAAGATGCATGCCATGAAATACTTATAATAATTAACTGCCTATCGGTTTTCCTTTTCTAACCTTATTCTCCTTGATTACCGATAAGCAGTAAAACTTATTTACTGACACTCAGTAAATATGCAGAGTATACCTATAAATCCAGAAATGCATATGTGAAATGTAAAACTGTAAAGTAATAAACTATACACACATAACATATGGATTTTAACATGGAAACCCTGTTAAGGGAAAAAAACACTAGGACCAGTACCCCAAATTTTTACTCTTCTAAAGTGAGCCCTGTTAGGATCCAACCTTGTTAAAGGTTACAAACACAATGTTAGGTGTGACCTTGTTAGAGTATTTTATACATAGAGGTTGTCACTTAGTATCGGGCATCTATTTGCTACCATCCTTGAATCAGCTTCCTTCTTAGACTGTCAATAGGATTTAGGCAAATTCAATGCTACTTTCATGAATCAACCTTTTTGGCACTCCATGGGATGTACCTCAATATATAGAAGACTGTTAAGTCCTTCTCTATTTAAGAGACTTGATGCTTCAATGGTTAAACTGAAACACAATGACTTGTTTCTAATGCAACTTGAATTGCAGATTTTTAGATCTATTTAAGTACATTACCTCTCTGATCAATGTATCAATTCAATTATTTGTGCTTTACACTTTCTTCTCTGTGATGTTGTGCTTCACTATTCGTCGGTGTCTGCAGAATTCTTTAGCTCTCCTTCAGCTTGATTGATCAGGACTGTATGAAGTTATCCTTCATCAGTTTCTATGTAGCATCCTCTTTCTATTCACTCCCCCTTGTTGTGATGATGTGGAAATGAATTAAGCTTGTCTCTTATATAGACATGATATTCACCATTTCTTGATTCTTGATTCTTGGCGTGAAAAAAAATATAGCCAATTTGATTTAAAGATTAACTCCTGATTTATCTTGTAGTTATCTTTTTTCCAACTGTACAAATATTCTTTAAATCAATCACTTAACTCTGGTCAAATAAAACAATGAAAACAATCAATTAAGTCTATCTTTAGCTCTTGCCAGCTAGATATTTTGTTGTTTTCTGAACTCTCTATTCTGTCGGTCAACTCTGCAGTTAATCATCGATGACAACTGCCAATTTCATCCATATGACTCTAGTCAGCTTCAGGATCTCCGTCCTTTGGGCATCATTGGATTTTACTCGTTGAGCAATTCTGTTTTCAGCTCGTTGGGCATCCTGTGATTTTGCTTTGTCAGGCAACACTGTCTTCTGCTCGTTGGGTATCACTGTGACTTTTGTACTTTTCCTTTTTTGATGGTATGCACTCTATCAGTGTTATCTGTCACTTTAGTGAATACTTGAATTTTATTCATTGCTGAAAGCATAATCTTTGTTCCATTGATTCTCTGAAGTCTTTGGCATTATATACATGATCGTACATATGATATCAAGTTGACATCAATGATAATACAAACCATTAACTGATTTAATGTCTTGCATTATCTTCAACTTAACATTATCAAACATTCAATTAGTTACATGTCATCAGCTGCCCTTTGCACCATATTTTTATGTTCTTGCTGGTGAAGGGTTTGGATACTTTCTCATCAATGCCATATCTTCTGGTCTTGTCAGAGGAATTTCCCTGCCTAAGTCTCCTACTCAGCTTGTCAATGGACATTTTTTTTATGACTCTTTCCTCACTCTCATTGAGGATGAAGAAAATATCAAAGTTGTTCTTTAGTGCCTTGACACTTTTTTTAGCCTTTGGATCAGTCATTTAATGACACAAGACACAATGCTACAAGAAATCTTTCCTTCTAGCCCCTCCCTGGATGTCTCAGTATGACTGGAAGTGGATTCATCATGGAGAGGTTTTCCTCTTTTTGGGAATTCCCTTTTCTTTCCAAGCTTTGCCAATTGATTTGTGGAATGTTATTTTGGCTAGGATTGAGAAAAAAATTGACTACTAGATTAGCAATCCTTTGTCTTTGCTTGGTGAATTCCAAATTTATGTAAGGTTTCTAGTGGTACCCATGTGTATTATTCCTCTTGTTGGGTACCCTCTAAATTTTTTTATATGAAATTAGAGAAGTTGTTACATGATTTTTTGTGGACCTCTAGAATTGATTCTCATGGTTTTCTCTGAGTTTCCTGGGAGTATTGTTTCCTTCTCAAGGACTCTGGTGGTCTCGGCCTTTTCTCTACCCAAAAACAAGGAATAACCTTGTGTGCTAAATGGATTATTAGGTCCTTGTCTGGGGATGAGGCATGGAATATCCTATTAAGACAATTCATATCTTCTGGATTTCCTATTCATAGACCCACCTGGAAGGGGATTGGATTCCATACCCTTCTTATTATGAATGACCCAGTTCAAATCCATGATACTTTTGTTGTTAAAAGAATTTGGAGAGCATGGGAAGTTGTTAAACCATAGCTTAGATAGGATGGAAATGGTTTTAGATATGGTCTCTCTTTCAACCAACACAATATCTAGTAATCTCCTCTTTTTCATTTGTAAGGGCTTCCTCTTGCAAAGATCCAGGGTATATGTGCTTTGCACTTTCAAAACTATGGCATCAAAACCCCCAAGGACCTATTTTCCAAAAGTAATATGAGACTCTATTCTTGGGAAGATATTCAGGTGCAATTCAGGCTATCTCACCCAATTTGATAGAATTTTGACCTTGTGGTCGCTGCCTTACCTCCTCACTTATTGCACAAGCTTGGCTTTCAATCTATCACACCATGGTGGAAGGATTGGAAGTGGTATCCTTGGAATCCTCTCACTAACTAAAAACCCAACATGGGTTATGTCTGGTTGGTGCTCCATCTAGAGATCTTTGACACTCTTAATCACCGTTGGCACTTGGATTCCTCTTAGAAGACGTTTTGATTGCGGTTTCTCATAATTTGGTCTTCTATTATAGAACCCAAAATTGCTCATTTTTCCTAGTTTTTGATCTTTCAAGGCTTTCCTTTGGGTTTTAGGCTTATAAATTTGGGCATCCCTGATCCTCGGTGCCATTTTTATTTCCTCTCAAAAACTTTCATGCATATTTTCTAGTTTTTCCGCCCTGCTCAACAATATTGGAGCTGGATTCATGATTTCTTTAAGCCTTTTTGGCCAGATCCCTTTTTGTGGCATATGGATTTACTAGGTGATTCACCCAGAATTCCTTTTTGATACGCCTAGATTTGGCATGCTTTAAAGATGGATATTTTGTTCACTCTTTGGAAAGATAGAAATGTTGTCCTTTTTTTCTCACAACGTTATTAATATTAATGTTTCTATGTACACTAAAGCTTGTATTTGCAATAATGTTATGATGAAAATTCAAATACAAGCTGATAAAGTGGCCCCTAAGGTGGGGTATCTATAGGATCTTTTACACCATTGGGGCAATGCCCCTTATACGGTTGTCAAAGTGTCATCAGACTCTCTTTCTGCCAACTGCACTCCACCCCGTGGTCATAGCTTTTCTATCAGGTGTTCCTAGATCCCTCGGTCTTAGGACCCTCACCTCTCTTCTAGTGAAGGAGATGATTGGAGGCACCGCTCAAACTCTTCTCCTCGTCAAAGTTTGGGTGGTGGTTGGCCTTCTACTCCTATTCCTATTGCTTCTATTCCTATTGCTGATGTTGGTTGGCCACCTGCTAGTGGAGATGTTTTGTGGCCTCCTACCACTTCTGATAAATTCCCTCACCTAGATCTTTCTATTTCTCTCACGCGGGAGGAAGGAGAATTGAAGGATAAAGAAGATGGAGATGGGTGGTCTCTTCCAGACCCAACCCTGGCCCCAATGTTTGCAGAAATTTAGATGACAGAGATTCTCCTCCCTTTGTTGCAACTTATTTGGCTACCTGAGGGTTATTTTTTGTTTGATGAATAGTTGATGCTTTTGGATTTTTCCGTGTGACCTTTTGCAGGGTGATCTTGTGCCCCCGGCCCTTTTTTGTGAATAGTGTACTCTATCTATTTTTATATTAATGGAAAAGGCCTCTATTCATCAATAAATTAAATTAACTTGTGTTTTGCATCATAAAACATACAAATCAAATACTTGTAAAGAATTTAAAATTATTAAATCTAAGAAATCTAAGTATCAAAATTAACTACATATTAACACATAAATAATAACAAATTGTAAATGGTAATATATAAGTACATACTAAACAATTAACCTAAAATAATCTATTTTAAACAAAAAAAATTGTGTTCCTTGACTAGTACATATCTCAAGGTTAAGTAAGAGTAAAATTAATAATGTTGTTAAGTTTATAGAACTAGAATACAATGAAAACAAATATAAAATAAAGAAAAGTACATGAACAATAGAGATACCCTTGGAAAACCCTCCTACTGGACTGAAAAACCTAACCACACAAACAAATATCACTTTATTAAAAATGAAAGAGTCTAAATACAAATCTCATAAGAATCTAAGTTTGCACACTCTTAAGGATCAATACTAAATACAAAGCTCACAAGCTTTTGATTCTACACACTCTTAAAGATCAATACAAAATACAAAGCTCACAAGCTTCTCAGTTTGCATACTCTTAACGATCGATACAGAGAAATATATAATCTGAAACTAATAAAAATCAATCATACATACTAATCACTGAATTAGAATCTCACATACTATTCATACTAGTTATTCAGTCGATGCCTGAACACCTTTTTCATAACTGTTGAATCTTATGGAATACATACAGGTTCAAGAAGATTTTGTTACCCAAAATGATGACTATATAAAGTGTTATCTAACTCAATAGCCATGCCACCATATGGATCTTCCATGACCATCGGTTACATTAAATCAAATTATTAATAAAATTGTAAAAAAAAAAAAAGTTAAAATAAATTATTAAGAAAGTTATCCCTTTCCCAATTTTTTACTCAAATCTATTTAGTATTATATATAAGCATAATTAATATGTAATTTAGTATTTTATACGTGATTGAGCCTTTTAATTTATTGAGATAATTATGGGAAAAACAATGCACAGATAATTGATGAATGACTAGTGAAAGTGGAACCCAATACCCTTGTAAACCATGCACATACATTTAATTAAATATGCCTAGCTAGTATTCAATAATATTTTTTTACTAAGGTAAATTTCATGCTTACAACATACCATTATATGTGTGCAGCTAGTATATAAGAAATATAGTCACAAAAATTACAAAGAAAAATATATCATTTAGGCCTAGCTAGTATTCAATAATATTTTTTTACTAAGGTAAATTTCATGCTTACAACATACCATTATATATGTGCAGCTAGTATATAAGAAATATAGTCACAAAAATTACAAAGAAAAATATATCATTTAGGTGCTCAAAAATTACCACATATAAGAAATGTGCAGCATACTATTTAGGTGCTGAAAAATTACAGCATACCATCTAGGTGCTGAAAAATATAATCACATATATGTTGTACATTTCTTATATGTTGTAATTTTTCAGCATATAAGAATATATTTGATGTGCTCAACATATTGTTTTTCCATCTTTGTAGAAATCAGAATATATTTGTTTATTAATGAGATATATAAATTTAATGTGAACATATTTAGATCTAGACTAAGTTTGTAGAAATTTTCCAGATTCAAACTTGTGAGCATATTTAGCTTAGATTAAGGTTGTTGAAGAAAGCGAAACAAATTTAGCACAAAAACAAGAGTCATCTAGAATGGTGATGTTGTCTGGTCATAGGAAAAAAAAGGCAAGACAATGAGGGAAAATCTAATAGTGTGAATGATGAAAAGGTATAAAAATCTATATACAGATTACCACTATGTCTTTACAAGCTAATATTATATTTTGTAAACGAAATAAGACAGACTGAGAATGGAGAATCTGAACACATTTAATTTTTACATAATTCACATTATACATTTTTATGTTGCAGAGTGTGATTAGATGGGCCAGTTATATAACTCAATATTTATTATATTTGTGAGGAAATAAACAACATTAACATTAATTTAGACTCTTATGGTTTCTTTTTCCCTGTCAAATTGGCACTGGAATTTGGCAATGGCTATGCAACCGATAGTTTATACTTGATTTAACAGTTTTATAATATTTATTAATTAAATTAAAAACCAAAAACAATTGCGCCTGAATTTAAATTATAAATGTTATAAAACTATCCAATCAAGTATAAACTGTGGGAAGATGGAACAAAATAGCCATAAAAGAGAATGCTTTTACAATGATTTCAACATATGCAACTGTGTTAAGGTAAAACAATAAATATTTAGCATACTTCATGAAAAATTATGGGTGTCAAAAATTAATAATACAAAAGAAAAGTATGATGAGACCACCTGCGCAACAGAGGCAATAGCTGGCAGCCAAAATGAGCGGGTGGTAAAACGTGGAACAAAAAACCATTTGTGTTATTTTTTAAGTGTTTAGACCTTTAAGAAAAGTTTCATTTCCTTTAAAATGATATAATATAGTGATATAAAATGATGCCTTCATAATTTCCTCACAATATTTTGTTACATAGAATCAATGTGAGCCTAATACTCCTTAACAAAGTATAAACAAGGAAGATGTTTCCTTTGAATACAACAATACACTCTTTACTTCTCTATCACACAATGCTTTTAGAATAATATTTTTATAATGATATCTGTTTGAAAACTGAATGAGAACTGCCATCATAACTGATAATAGTATATAAAAAAATATGTTCATGTATATCTTCAAAAATAATATAACTTATTTTTCAAACTAATTAGAACTTCTTAAATTGCAATAACATGTCCTATCAATAATATTTCTTTAACAGGTAATATGTTAACAGTGAGTTTCTTGATTGAATCAAGCAATAAAACTAACCAGAGTTAAAAAGAATAAACAACATAATCTCAAAAACCTTAAGATCAAAATGTCTTCAAACAAGATAATGACAACTGGAATGCATGATAACAAAATATTAGAAACTCTCAAACTTGAGTGATCAAAAAACCCAAACAAAAATCAAAGATATGGCAACTAAAACCCTAACTAGGGTTAACAAAACTTTCACTTCCATCTTTTCATATGCCTTAATAGAGAAAGAAGACTTAAACAATGCCTTACAAACAATTACCTTATTATTACCTTATTAATAGAAAGCTGAAACACTTTTGAGAAACCCTATACTATGGTTTATAAACCAACTAAGCATGGAAATGTACAAATATCCATTTATTATTTCCAAACCTAGAGTATAATGAAAAAATATAAATAATATTTTATCCAAACACAAGCAAAACCCCATAATCATTTTTAAAACAAACTAACCCACCTACGTTTGAATACAAAAATAACAGAGATAAACAATGAGACTATTAACAAGATCCCGTTCTACCTAAACAAATTGATCAAGAAATATGACATTTTCAAGATATGATGACTAAAATAGTTAGGAAAATGAAACACCTATTTATTCTCCATGTCACTGAAATCTTTCATAATTCTATCACCCAGATTTTGCAAAACCACACCACTATAACCATTGTCCATCTCAACACCTTGACTTCCAAATATTGACTTCCAAATATCGTAGAAAACCTAACTGTTATGAGTGTGCCCCAGTTATTTCTTGGGGTGTTTCACATAAAAAATACAATGAATAAAAATATCATTCCCATATTTTATGTCATTAACAACTTTTACCACACATTTGGTCGATGAGAAAAATTTCCCATGATATTTCCAATGCCTTCATTAATATCAAACTTTCAATATCACCAGATGGGATTTTGAACCTCTTATTTAATTTCAAAAACTTTACAAAAGCTTATATCATTTCCTTTCCTTTAGGTAATATAATAACACTCTAATGAGTATTGTTTATAATATGAATAAAAACCTTTTATGGAGTGTTTATACTCTTTGAAATAAGTATACAAGTGAAATTCCTCCTTCAGTAGATTACTGCTTTGGTATAATAAAGAAACCTTATTCATACCAAGTAATTGTGTTTCCAAATATGCATATACTTTAATGCAATGTAAAAGATGACCAAAGTATGATCCAAGATAAACTCATAACCTCATATCCAAGTGAATTGACTATCAAAGAAAGTAATCATTATGATAAGATGAGTATTCTTTCAATGTTTTCGATTAAGGAAAAATCAAGTTTTGAAGGGACCCCAAAACCCTTTACACAATTTCTAGAAAGATGGGCATTAAAGAAAACAAGATGAAACAACTTCTTAAACTAAGTAGCACCAGCTAAGACAAAAAAGACAAAACAACTGAACTACCAGTAGAGACCAAAGACCAGCACACAGAAACAACCATTAAAATGAAAGCCCCCAAAGGTTAATCTAGTTGCATCAGGAAGACAACACTGTCATCTTCTAAAGTAGACATCCTCTAGATAGACGCCTTCATATTCATCAGGTCATTGGGAACATTGGGGACTTTTTTCTTCATACTAGCTCTGGTTCGCTTCCCCGGTCTAGAGACTTGACCAACAGTCCCAGTTGCCTCAAGATCCACATTTATAGTGTCTTTTTCCTGGTGAAGACCTTCCAACATAGAGTAGAGAGCTTTGAGGTTATCTATAGAGGATTTCATTCCCTCATGATTAATATAAAGGATCTTATTAAGGATTTCCTCATTTCTGTCAATTTTGTCTTGCATCTTCTGCATTTTATCATTAAACATAGTCTCCACCATATTTTCCTATCGTTGGCTCTCATTATTCTTATCACCAAAGCAATCTCCCATCTCCTTACTCTCTCTTTTTTGTTAACCATACTCTAAAGGGTATTTTCAAATTTTGTAGCGAGGGCCCGATGATTGAGGTGGAGCTCCTTAATTTCATGAAATGTCCATTTATCCATTCTGAAGGAATGGATAGACTTACTATATGGAGGACCTCCACATTGAAATCCCCTTTATTAGTAAAATCCTCCAAATTAAGAGAAGAATAATCTTTCTTCTACACTTCCTCTTCTTGGTAATACTCATTTTCCTCAGGGCCCTCAACCTTGCTCCCTTGCACAAAGTGACCATCTCTATTGTAAGAGTCTGTAAAATCAACTAGGGGGGATTTTTCTTCAGGATTCTAATCCTTGTCATTCTCTAAATGGGTACTCACATTCCCCTCATCCTGACTCTTATCACCCTATCATTCCTCTAACTTAACCTCCTCTTTCTCCATACTAAACCTTTTCTCATTCTACCTCAAAGACTCCGTAAAATTAAGGATAGGGCTCTCTTCCATATCTGCAGAATCTTCAGTCTCCATCCATTCCTTAGCATTCATAGTAACCTCTTTTTTCTTATCACTAGAGGCATTTTTTCCCTCTATAGACTCTCCTTTATTGGGATTATCCTCGAACTCTACTACCTTCAACTCAAATAAAGCATCATTATCTAGGTTAGTTTCTTCTTTATCCTCATCCATTTCTATATCCTTATCCTCATTGAAAGTGAGTACTAGAGTACTAGGTTTAGTTTTGGGTATTTTAATAGAGGACTTCATGCTCTTTCTTGAACTCCTCTCATTGGAGTCACTAATTTTTTGCTTCCCTTTATTTCCTTTTCTCTCAATATAGTTATGTCCATCCTATGGAATTTTATCTCTATAGTACTCATATATCAGGTAAATGAGACCATCATGCATGACCGGCTTGCTTGGACTCTTTCAGTTTTATTTCATACTATTGTTCAGAGAAGAAATAAGAAAGAAAGGGAAAGAAACCCTGACTTTTTGTCTAAAATTATTAAGCAACATGAAGTGCAAATTATGCACCCTCATGAATCTTCCATCTACAGTAAAATATTCCATAATCACCCTCATAATTTTGGCCCAAATTTGTTTAATCTAGTTACTCTCATACAAATGTGACTTACCTTTCACCAGAATAGCCTTTTCTTTGTCTGATTTTAGGAACCTACCTTGTTAGAAACTTTCATTTCCTTACAAAAATTCATACATAGAGGAAGACCAATGATCTTTGCAATCAACTCAACAAAGAGCACAATCTTCTTACCACAAAGAGAAATTGTACCATTATTCCATTCTTTAGGAAAAAGAAATTTGATGTCTTTATTTTAGTCATGTAGCTTCTCCAAATGTGGTGTAACCCCACCAGAGTTAAGGTTACACCAAACCTTTGCCTCATTTTTCCATGCACAAGTAATGGGTTCTTCTCTTTACAAGTCACCTCCTATCTTGAGAGTTACAGTAGAATTTCCCTGAGTGCGATTGTTGTGATTAAAAATAGAGGAAGAAATGAAACTTATCAGCCACAATACGTGTTTAAAATAATCCTTCTTAATTTTTTTCCATCACTCTGGATGATTTTATGAATTATTGTAGTTATCAAGGAGGCTAGGCATCTTTTCCATCATTACTCAGAATCACTCCACCTTTATTGTTAATCTTTTTATATCTAATGATATGACATATGATTTCATTCATATCCTTTTCACCTATCCAAGTTGTAATAACATTACTTTTAATGCCATAATTATCTATGCCATCAACCACCTTCTTTGCTTCATGATAGACATGAGATACATAACATTTATCAAAACTTTGGATAGTTCTATTTATTTCTTCAATTATATGATGTATAGACCATGAGGCTTTATTATTTCCTCTAATACATCTTATTATGTTATTTTAGTCTCCTATCCAAACCTTCCTGCATCCAATATTTCTAGCTAGAAAAATAGTTTGTAGGGCCACCATAGCTTCTGGATGGTCCCACAATAGTGCGTCCCACTTTTTTGAACATCCTGATTTTTGCTGAAATTACACATTTTAAAGAAAATATGATGATTTAAGCCTTGAGAGCTCCCATTTGAATTAGTAAATTGAAAATGGTTAGATAAAAGAATCTTGGATCAAAATCCCTTTGGTATAATCTCTCTACTCATCACTCACACCTATAATCAAGTCTCCTCTGCACCCATCAAAATGTTGACAAAGAATCACTTTGACATTAACTTTTAATGGGATCAAATAAATTCATTTTACAAACCCAAATACAGGATGATAGTACTTGGAGAAAGCTTTCCAATGATTATGATTTTTATATATATTGAGTTTATTAAGACTTTTCTTTTTATGTTTTACTAAACATAGGTTGTCTGACCATTTAGTGACTTCTCTGTTCGACGCTTCTGGAAAAATAGTAAATTAGGGAAACAATTTATGAAAAATATCTAGGAAATAGGTATTTATGTTACCTTTCTATAAAAAAAATATTAAATGAATTTTAATATATAGAGATAGAGTTAGAGCGATCCAAGTGAACCTATGTCCAAATTATAGTTAATGTCACTTCATAACTCAATAAACTATAAAATATTCAACCAAATTGAATGAAACCAAATGGATTCTATAGATATTGGTGTTACAAATCTAAATTCAAAATTATTATGTTCTTATCAACTTTATAAAAAAATTTATGTTGATCAAAGTGAGTGTCACTCCTGAGAAATGCTAATTTTTCACACAAACAATTTTTGAAGGAGAAGTAAAAATGGATACAACTAAATTCTAAATTTTTTGAAAAAAAATGTATTTAAAAACTAGAAACAAAATGCTAAAAGTCACTAGTTTACATCATCTTAAAATTCTTAACATTTTTACGACAATAGGTGTCCGAAAGCAAAAAAAAAAATTAGAATGTTCATTTCAGTGTCAAAGTTGGGAAAAAAGTGGGACACAATTTTGTGGGATCACCCTTCTGCAACATGATTAGTTTGATTACCTAGAGGTAAAGCAACTTCCCCAATACAATTTCCATAAGTATCCCTGACAATACCACCAATTCCAACCTGACATAGATTCCCTTTAGCCTCTCTATCAGCTTTGACCCATCCCTGAGGGGGAACGACTAGACCAACCCTTCCCTTATCACATTTTAGACTAGCAATATTCCAGTTTTTTATACTTCTAAGATCCTTATTTTTAGAGGCCAACTTAGGAGTGTCTCTAAGATGTAAGAAAATATTTTCATTTATATTTCTGAATATTTTCTCTCCAACTACTCCAGGAGGAGCACGTTGGTCCCTGGGTAAAAGCACAATAATCTGTCACCCTTTTACAAAGGAAAAGGACAACAACACCAAAACTGTAAAACTTCAAGGGCATAAAAGTCACATTTCTATTGAGAATTTGAAGATGATGTAAACTGAT
>MU223805.1:983262-1022139 GCA_018584345.1 Thuja plicata | reverse complement strand
ACATTTCATTAGTTTACATCATCTTCAAATTCTCAACAGAAATGTGAATTTTATGCCCTTGAAGTTTTACAGTTTTGGTTTTGTCGTCCTTTTCCTTTGTAAAAGGGTGACAGATTATTGTGCTTTTACCCTATAATTTTAGTGCATATTTGTGGGTATCATCCCCACCGGGGTTTTCCCTTGGCCAAGGTTTCCTTGAGAACAATTCATGGTGTTATGAGTTATGTGTTTTACATTTATGTTATTTTCATTTCTGCAATTATCTAGTTAAGTTGGAATTTATTAAGTTTAAGTTTAAAGTGTTGTAAAACTAATTCACCCCCCCCCCTCTCAGTATTACTTAATCCTAACACTCTGATGTGGTGAAATTTAATGACAATAAAGTTATTTTCTATAACAAGAGGATTTCCTTGAATAAAGTTCTGATTCCTTAAAATAACAGTACCTCCTGACGCTCCTTCTGAGCTACTTCCTGCAACTCCACAATTCTTAAAGATCTTGATCTTTTCCACTTTGTCCTTTGACATCTTAGTTTCTTGGATCATAATTATATCTGGTTTATGGTCTCTAACTATATTCATTAACACATCCTTCTTGTGTGGGTTGTTAATCCCTCTTATATTCCTTGATATGATCTTCATTTTTTTCCTGGAGAGAAGATTTATAGGATGGTCATTTGTCTACCATTCGCTATGTTTTTATTTCTTTCTTTATCCCTGATATTCTTTGTTGATATCCTACCTTGGTTTGTATTAGGTGTTCCCATATAAGCTTTCATTCTCCTAGTGATTACTCATCCCAAAGATGAGGAGGCTGAGTTGTGGCTTTCTCCTTTCTTTTCAGAGTTATAGTTTTCTCCATTCTTTCTCTTTTTTGACAAACCTTCATCCAGGAATATTCTTCAAGCTCATCTATATTTTTGTCCTGTTCTCTAAAATCACCTCCCCGAAACTCCCCTAGAATAGGGGTTTCTGGGATTTTGGAACAATCTCCTTCCTATGATTCACTATTGAGAGAAATGTTGGATAGGCCTCCTACCAGGATGTTGCATCTTTGCACATATTCAAAGTCTTTTTGTGTTTGTGACACTTCATCTTCCTTATAGGTATCTTTTACCCAAGAAAAAAAATCCTCTAATATTTCCAGTTGATCTAGTGCTTTTATTTATTTTCCCTTCCTTGATTTGTAAGTCCTTTTCAACATTTATTTCATTTTCTTTATTCTCATTTTCTTGAGGCTCAAGGGATGACCTTTGATCTAATGACTTAGTTCCATTCTCAATTTCATGTTCCCTCATTTTCCTAAATCAAAGGATCCTTAGGTTGATCAGGTTTTTCTAAGTTAATAGGATTCCCTTCTACCTCTTTTTAGGCTTCTTCATTATTCCCTCCATTTTTAGGGTTTTTTTCCTTTCAAACTTTTTTCTTATCCTTCTTTTGCCCTAGAATATTCCTATTATCTCTTTGGATTTTATGGGGGATTTGTTTCACCTAATGCCTAGCCTTTTGTAGATACATTAGGAGAAGGGAAGTGATTCAAACTCCAAAGGTTTCTTCCATTTACCAATTTTTGAGGCTATATCTATGTTTAGAGGTGAATCTAAGAACTGGTTTACATTCACATAGAATCTAGAATACACTGATCTAGACTTCACCGTCATCATAGGGTCTATGGAAAAGAGCTCTCCAAAAGAGATAGAAATCCCCAAGAAGACATTCTCATTCCAATACTCCAGTGATTGTCTAGGAAGCCTAACCCAAACTGATGCCAATTCAAAAAATTCTGATTAAGTTCCAATTTAGGAGCCCATTTCTGCAAAGCCAAAGATAGTTTACCAAACCTCGAAGGAACCCCACACAAAAAATTAGAGATTTCCTCCATATTTGAGAATTCAAATGAGAAGAAACCTTTAGGCATTATGGAAATGTGACCTACCCTCTAAGCTTCCATTTTTTTGTGAGGGATCTCACCACATCAATATTAGGTCTTGGGCCCGTAAATTTTCCTACCAATGTTAAATCCATTGTCGAGACCAAATGATCAATCAAGGGATCCATAATAAAGATATAAACTCACCTTTTTGAGGATCGAAGATAATGTTTAGTTCTGAGAAATAATATTTGTCATTCATTTTAATCCCAAATAGAGAAGACCACTCATGGTTTTCAACCATCGTCATTCCATTTTGGTCTAACGACCATGGTTATCACTTTAGGTCCACTAGGGTCAGGGCAAGGCCCACCACCTCGTGAGTCCCCCTTGTCTAGATCCTTATCTCTATCCACACCTTTATTTGACTTCTCTCCATTCTATATTGTAATATAAGAAGAGGATGACTGCTCCCCAACAATTGTTGTAGCTATTGGATGGCCTCCATTCAAAAAAATTCCACCATTGTTAGAATTCTCGCTCTCTCCCCTCCCACTCTCTCCCATGTTTGGTTTGTATACCTTAAATGTTATCATATATAAAAAAGGAGAGATATAACCATGCTCACCATTCCATCTTGTGTTTGAAATTAATTTCAACACATGCTAGAGTTGACAAGAAACCTCCCCTTTTGGTATTGATATTAAACAAAGATAAATTTATCTAATATGTATCAAACTAAGCCAAAGAAGTTACATATGTGTGTTTGTGTGTGTGTGTGTACATATATATATATATATATATATATATATATATATATATATATATGTATGTATGTATGTATGTATGTATGTATGTATATATGTATGTATGTATGTATGTATGTATGTATGTATGTATGTATGTTAGAAACACTGAGAGGGGGGGTGAATCAGTGTTTTTCTATTAATTCCTTTTCAGCAACTTAAACATAAATCAAACATACATTGAATGAAGCTTAACATAAGAAATCATAACACAAGATATGATTACGGGGAAACCTTGATCAGAGGAAAACCCCAGTGGGAATTAGTACCCACAAATATTGTACTAGGTATAATGAACCTGTTAAAGTTCCTTTGCCCTGTTAGAAGCAGTCTTTACAATATGAGTACAATGACCTGGTTAAAGGTATAACACTATTAGGAGCCTCTTACAAAACCCTTTTAAAGGTATATGGCTCACTGCCTAGGCTCACTACCCAATAGGATGAAGGCTACAACCTTCTGAAAGATGATATACACTATATCAAAATGAACTATTGTGATGACACTTTTGTCTGATTAGTTTCGTGTATGCGCAAATGCTTTTACTCTCTTAAAGAGCTATATCATATACTGACTTCATCTTACTACTCTTCTATAGCTTCCTCTTACATAATAATTGACACTTGTAACATAACTTTACATTACATACTTATATGTTCATATCTGAATAGGCGCGACCCAAAACAAGACTCTAGTCGGCCCTAAAACAAAATAAGTCGGCCCTAAAACAAAATACACAACACTTCCGATCAAGTTGACTCAAGCATATTTAAAACAATGATAATTACATTATTAAAAACATATAATCAAAGGTGCTTAGCCATTACATAACAAAATAATTCACCCTGATCAAAACACTAGTCGGCTTCCATGCTCTGTCTTCTAGACTGCTGGTCTACTGATCTACCTGTAAATTTGCCGTAATATTGTTTGGTACTATGCATCTCTGGATGTAGCATGTACATGTGTCATACAACATATATCTAAAAACACATAATCTGAATCGATCTCTTGCATGTGCGTTGATGTGCTGATCGCTGAATATCTTTGTCTTCCCTGTTTTCCATACTTAGTCATTTTGTCTTTCATGACAGAAACTAAACATGACTTTTTTTCCATGATGACAACACAAAGTGAGTCATGCATCCTCAGGAAGTCAAATTTCCAACAATCTCCCCCTTTGTCATTTATGGCAACAAAGGAATGCGAACAAGTTTCTCAAAATGACTTAAAACAAAAAATGATTGTATATCATAACATCTTATTGATATATACATATGCTTATTTGCATATACACATTCTATATTACTCCCCCTTTGAAATTAATGACAAAGGTGTACAAAAACTTGTAAGTCTTCTACATACTTACTCCATGTAAACTTCAGGGTACACAATCTAAAGAGATTGGATCTCTTTTTGCCAGAATACTTTCATTGCATCAATTGTCTAAAGATGTGCGCATAGGGCATAAGTCAGTTTCTCCATCTTCATCAAATCCATGCATGGACCTTGATCATATGTTACAATGGTGGCATAAATCTATTTGATGTTCTCATTTAAGACTTCTAGAGATGGCACAAGTGCATTTCTCAACTGAGTTTGCCTTATTCTTATTTTGCTGATCTCCAACTTAGCTTTCTCAATTTTGTCTAATTGCCCTTGATAAACATTGTTGCAGATGTTCATGTCTTGCATGGATGTTTCAACTAATTTCCTAATGTTTCCCACCATGATCTCTGCCTCTTCTACCTTTTTAATGTGCTCAGAGGTGAACTTCACTCTGTCCATGTAGTTTGCTATGACTTTCTTTCCCTTAGCTGCCAATTCTTTCAATATGGATTGCCCAATTTTTAAGGAGTTCAAGTCTAAGGTAAAGTTCTTTACCAATTCATTCAGTCTCTCCTTTTTGTATTCATCTTCTGCAATCTTAGTAGCAGAGTCTACTAAACTTGTAAAGTGTGATTTAAAGTTTGTTAAGATGCTATCCACATCTTCAACAGATTGAACTTTGGCTACTTTCTTGTTAGCAAGCACTAATTCATTCAATATGTTTATTGATTCCAAAAAGTCAGGGTTCCTCATCACTTTTTTTTCCTTTGCTTTTTCCAGAGCAAGAACACTTATCTTGATTAGGTCTTCTTCTCCCCATGCATCTAGACTTGTTGAATCAGGAGTTAACCTTGACAATAATGAAGTAGATGGTTGAGTGGATGGTGAGAATATAGTATTCTGAGTGGTATCCATACATTCAATCTTTACTAGTATATCTTTTATTGGTGTCTCATCACCTCTTTCTTCATTCAAGTTAATTTGATTATTGGTGGGAACTTCATCTTGTTCTGCAGATGTATCATCAGTGCACATTTCTTTAGTTCTTACAAATGCTTTATCAACCTTGTCCATGTCTTTTTCAGATGTTGTCATGGATATCTTGATATTTTCAACTACTATAGTATCTTCTGAGTCTTTATTTGTATCAAAAGTTATTGTCACTGTGGGTGTTGAAACTTGTGGACCTGTTGTAGGTGTATTCTAAATTACTACTTTCATAGCCTATTTAGGAGGAGTTGGAGTTACCTTTGTTGTAGGCATCGTTGATGGATACATGTGTCTATCCATAAACACTTGTGCAAATGCCTTTTTAGTCTCTTTACCTATCTGCTCATACTCTTTGTTCATAATCTATAAAGTCCTTGTCTTGGTTCTAAGATGAGGCTTCACCAGATCTAGTAGAATAGCCTTTTCATCATGTGTGCATATAGGGAGAAGAGTATCCAATTTTTCTTCTCTAATCCTCATGTCTTCCTCTATCGCATGTCTTTTCATGATCTCCAGTATGTTCCATAACTTATCCGGTATCACTGTTTTGAGTTCAAGAACAGGCTTCTTAAACTTGATCATATGAGATATGATCATAGAATGTATCTCAGTCTTATCCATCTCTTGATACTTGTCATAGACTTTAGAAAGTGTATCTAATCTCCCTTCATTTACAATCCTATTCTTCAAGACATTTAGACTAGGTCTAAATCCTACCTCAGGAGGAGCTTGATTATTCCTTTCTTTGCTCTGAGTCTTCCTTGAGGATGGGTGATTTGTGGGTGCCTATTTTCTTCCTCTAGTCTTCTTTCTTGGTAAAGAAGGTGGAGATGAGTCTAGATCAATAGTGGTAGAGGGTGCAGAGGTGCTCTGTACTTTCTTCTTCTTCTTTTTCTCTTCATTCTTCTCTTCATTCTTTTTCTATCTTGGCTTCTCTATCTTTGTCAAGATCTTCTTGAGTGACTCCATGAACTTTCAGAATGTTGGATGTGATCTTTGATGCCTTTCTTTTATTATCAGCACTATGTAAGATGGTATCCACTTCATTGGTCTTCTCTTTGTAAGTGCCCCACCTTGGCTCATTAGTATCTTTGGGCGTAGACAATAGAACTTGTGCATATCCCTCTAACACATGTTCTTCTACTTCATAACCAACAGGATGAATCCATTTGGTTCTAGGTTCAATTGCCTCCATGCAAGTGCATTCTATTTCTACCATGAAACATATGGTATCCTTATATTTTTCAACTATCTTCTCAGATAATCTAAACCTATTCTGCATCTTAATCCTAAATGTCTTGATATCCATATACATGGTGTCCCTTACACTGCTCTCTAAAGTGGCTGAAAGAGAAATCTGAGACATTGTGGTTTGCTCCTATCTAGGTAAAGGTTTGCAACCTTTTCAATAATATGGAAATATAAGTAGATGATCAAAGATCCAAACCTGAATGTCTTTCTCCTGTCATGCTTGATGATTTGAATTTTGTCAATTAGTTGAGTGCACAAGATCTCACATAGGTTGTATTGAGTGTTATCCTTCACCATTCTGATAGCTTCTAGGACTGTTGCTATAGAGACACTGTTCAACCTGCTTTCTTGCTGAAACTTATACCCAAGTATCATAGTTAGAAGTTTTATGTCATCTTCTTTGATAGGGTCAACTGTCATTCCACGCTTGTCACTTCTGGATAGGCAAACTTGTTCAATTTTCTTCTTGACATCCTTTCCAGTAGGAAAAATTGGTCCAGTCTTGGGAAGTCCAGTTAATTCATGGATTAGGTCTGTAGTGATGTGCACAGGAACCTCACCAATCCAGTAAAGGTCATCATGTATTCTACTTAGCAAAATCTTCACCCATTTTGGCTCATCAAACTCATGTGCATTAGAGTATTCAAAAATAGGGTTATGAATCAAGAGTGTGAACTCATCCTTGAATATGTAATCAGGTTTCATCATAGATCCCATATGAGTGGCTATGCTGATATCTCCTACTGTTTCCTTCTTATAGTTAATATATGCGCGGATATCTTCTATGTGAACAACACCTAGCGGGGTTTTGGAGAAAGCTCCTTCCACATCATCTAGTATGGATTTAAATGGATGCTTCTTGAATACAAATCTCTTCCTCGCTACAATATCAAATACAACTGGAGTCACCATACTTACTTGGAACTTGATTAAGTAGGGTTTCACAAAATTCTAAAATGGCGCGACTGCTAGGGTTCCATTTCAACTTCTTATCTATTGCTTAACTGCCAAATCTGTTATGCTTCCATGCCTTGATGCCTAGTGCTCTAGTTCTCTCCAAATTCTATGATCTCAAATGCAAGTGTGAAGAAGATTGAACACTTACTTTCTTTTATAAAATCTACCACATTTAATATTTGCAACCATACACAAATTACTCAGAGATATTGCAACTTTGATCCTGATGAATTTGAGACAATGCATGTATGCATACTACAATATTATGTTCTTATAACCATGAATCCATAGGCACATACTCAGAGGTGAGTATACCAACCGCACAGGGGTCCTAAGCTAGAATCGCTCCCCCTTAGACTAAGAAGGTCTATTCAAGCAAAAGTAGAGGGTGCGTCCACTGTGGATGCATCAACTACTTTGTCAACATCATTGTCCTTCTTTACTTCAACCCAAATTTTGCATGAATCTTCATTTGCTTGAACAAACTTGACTTCTCCTTTTTCTTCAAATGGTGATTTCTTAGGATCCTCTTGCTTTTGAGTTTTGGATCTACAAAACCTTGAGATGTGTCCAGCCTTTCCACATGTGTGACAAATGATAGGAGGGTTGATGTTGTTGTTCATCATGCTACACTGCTTTGTTGTGTCTCCATTGTAGTTACATATCTGACATGTAGTGTTCTGAAAATTTCTTTGAGGTTGATTTATTTGATTGTTTTGATTCATTCTTCTTTGATTTATTCTGCAATGTATAGCCTTGTGACCAAATTTATTATAGGAGTAATAATAACCATTGAAAGGTCTTACCTCTTTGCAATCCCTTGCCAAATGACCATGTTTTTTACATGCATAACAAGTTCTGTTAACTTGCTTGATTTCCCCTTTAGGTGGATCTATTTTAATCTCTTCAACATTTTCAACTTTCTTTGCTTCTGAAGATGCTTCATGAGGTTTCTTTCTTTCTTGCAATGAATTGACTTCAATTTGTGCTACACTAAATCCAAGAACAGTATTGTCACCTTTTTTCTTTTGTGCATTAAGCTGAGTTTGAAGTCAATCAGAAATTGTGTGGAGTTTATCAATCTTATCTTTTGCTTCTGTTAATTCAGATTCCAACTTCTTCTTTATGTTTTCCAATTCTAGGGCTTTCATGTTCGCTTTCAAGAGTTCATCATCTAGTTGTTTGCTTTCTTTGATCTTTTCTTCAATAGCAATTTGACTGTCTGTGAGTTGTTCATCCAGATTTTCAATTTTACCTTTCAGAGACATATTCTCTTCATTGAGCTTTTTGATCATTTTCCCTAAATCACTTCTAGAACAATCTTTCAAATCTTTTCTTAATTTCCTGATAAGCATTTGTGAGCCATCAACTTTTAGTCTAAGTTCTTCATTTTCTTTTTCAGACCTATCAAGATCTTCAAGAGCTGCTTCAAGATTATTTTTTAAATGTTTTGCTTCTGCTGAGTCAATGATCTCCTCAAGTGGTTAAACTTATTTGTTGAGGACTAGAGCCCTGATACCAATTGTTAGAAACACTGAGAGGGGGGCATGAATCAATGTTTATCTATTAATTCCTTTTCAACAAATTAAACATAAATCAAAAATACATTTAATGAAGCTTAACATAAGAACTCATAACACAAGATATGATTATGGGGAAATCTTGATCAGAGGAAAACCCTGGTGGGAATTAGTACCCACAAATATTGTACTAGGTATAATGAACCTGTTAAAGTTCCTTTGTCCTATTAGAAGCAGTCTTTACAATATGAGTATAATCACCTGGTTAAAGGTCTGACCCTGTTAGGAGTCTTTTACAAAACCCTGTTAAAGGTATATGGCTCACTGCTTAGGCTCACTGCCCAAGAGGATGAAGGCTACAACCTTCTGAAAGATGATATACACTATATCAAAATGAACTGCTGTGATGACACTATTGTCTGACCAGTTCTGTGTATACACAAATACTCTTACTCTCTTAAAGAGCTATATCATATACTGACTTCATCTTACTTCTGTTTTATATCTTCCTCTTTCATAATAATTGACACTTGTAACATAACTTTACATTACGTACTTATATGTTCATATCTGAATAGGTGCGACCCAAAACAAGACTCTAGTTGGCCGTAAAATAAAATACACAATGCTTCTGATCAAGTCAGCTCAAGCATGTTTACAACAATGATAATTAAATTATTAAAAACATATAATCAAAGGTGCTTAGCCATTACATAACAAAATAATTCACGCTGATCAAAACACTAGTCGACTTCCATGCTCTGTCTTCTGGACTGCTGGTCTACTGATCTGCCTGTAACTTCACCGTACTATTGTTTCATACTATGCATGTCTGGATGTAGCATGTACATGTGTCATATAACATATATCTTAATTTTCATAAGCTGACTCGATCTCTCGCACATGTGCTGATGTGCTGATCATTGAATATCTTTGCCTACCACGTTTTCCATAATTAGTCATTTTGTCTTTCATGACAGAAACTAAACATGACTTTTTTCCATGATGACAACACAAAATGAGTCATGCATCCTCAAGAAGTCAACTTGCCAACAATATATGTGTGTGTGTGTATATACATATATATATATACATATATATATATATATACATACATACATACATATATATATATATATGTATATATATATACCTATGCCAATTAACTACCTATGTCAATTTGTGTGATTTCATGATTTACTAAAAAACTAATGTGGAAAACAAAATCCAACCTTTTACAACCCAAAACATCACTAGGAATTTCAAATTGAATTTTTTTTGGGAACTCAAGAATTTGAATTCCTCTGATTCAACATATATCTAAAAGAATTCAAATGGACCCCAGGGGTCCCTAAGAACCTAATCCAACAAAAACTAAGACCTTAAACATCAAGATGAAAACAAAATATATTGACTCAGGATGCCCCTACATCATACTCCCTAGGGGAAAGAAAGAAATAAATTTTCACCTGAGGAAAGGGCTCCAACCATGATCCCATGTTGGTTGTGTTGGAAATGAGTTGAGTAACTAAGAGGGGAGGGGTGAATCAGTTACCACAAAAACAAATCCAAGTCCCTTAGATGTCTTAATTAAAATTATCATTGTTACTCGGTTAACATAGATATTTTGTTGTCACTCGGTTAATATAGCCATCTTAAGATATTAACTGTGATTATCCTTTAGTGATTAATTGCAAAAAAATAAATCATAAACAAAATAACATGTACATAGATGACACCAAGATTTAACATGGAAACCCAATTTGGGAAAACTACCAATTGCAGCTAGTTACTATTTTTCACTCTTCTGAAGTGAGCCATGTTAGGAGCCAACCCTATTAAAGGTTACAAAAGACACTGTTATGTGTGACCATGTTAGAGGATTTAATCACCCTATAAGGAGTAGTCTTGTGAGAGGTGTTCAAACACTTCAATGTATAAATGTCACCTTGTGAGAGGATTTACAAAAGACTGTTAAGTCTACTATGTAAAGATATTTTGGATCACTGCTACAATTGTTAGAGAGTAACAATGGATTGACCTATTTGATGAAGAAGTTGTCTTTTTTGATTTAGATCTTTGTTCTGGCTTTATACTGGATCCTTACTGATCAAATATTCTATTTCAGCTCTGTCTGGATGTTCTGTCTTTAATTAGAATCCCATCTGATTTTGCCTTCGCTCTTCATATCACAAACTCACACACATATTACACATTCAATCCAAACCTGATCTTGTATATATATGATAGGCCTTGTCAAGTCATCTTGAATAACCTTCCAAATCAATAATAAATCTTAATTCTGTTGACTGCATATAACCAATTAAACATAAAATGTAAACTGTTGTTAGTCAGCTAACACTAAATGTATAACTCGGTCAACATTGTAATCCTTCAACGCCTAACCGTTACTATAATGCCTGAGTGAACTCAGTTAGAACTGATAATCACTTTTATCTTCTTCAATGCTTGAGAGAACATGGCATACATTGACTATGCTTAGTTTAGGTATAGAAATTTGTGTAACATCACTACATTTGTGTAAACATCAATGACAGTACACAATTGAATAATTGTCATCAACAATCTCCCTCTTTAGCATTGATGGCAACACAACATGTCATAATACAAAGAATTATAGAGCAATAGTAACAAGGATAAAATTTTATTAATGTCCTTAGAATCATTCTTATCCTCATCTAGAAAACTCCCTCTCTCTTCACAATCACTAAAATACAGATTTCTCCCTCTTACATTAATCTATGTTTCTGATAAAAAATTTCTCTCAATAATATGTCCTTTAATAATTCCTTTGGTGTGACATCAATAATCTCTCTCTCTTTGATAACTAATGCCAAAGACACCATCCAATACACATCCAATGAAGTTGTAAAGTACCTGTTTGTATTGATTCATATGCAATAAGCTCTGACAATCTGCATCAACATGTTAAATTTGTTATGTAGCTCGGTTGATGCATCACTAATCTGTCCATTAGTGAGACTCATTTAGGCGAATCACCCCTAGCTTTCCTCTAAGATACAAGAATGCATCCTTGGGTAACGGTTTTGTGAATATATCTACAATTTGTTCTTTAGTATTCACATATTCCAACCTTACTTGTCTTGAACCAATTCTCTCAAGAAATGATACTTTATTGCAATATGCTTAGTCTTAGTATGCATCATAGGATTCTTTGAAATGTTAATCACACTCATGTTGTCACAATATACAATAACTGGTTCTTTGATTTCCTCGTTCATACCTGACAATAGTTGTTTGAACCATATGATATTTGAACTATTTACTGTTGTAGCAACATTATCTGCCTCTGCTGTAGACTAAGAAATGCAATTGTGTTTCTTACTGGTCCAAGAAACTAACCTCTTACCAAGAAATAATTCTACACCACTGGTGCTCTTCCTATCATCAACACTTCATGCCCAATTAGCATCAATAAAAGTCTTCAAATTAAAGTTTCCTCCTTTCTTATACCATAATCCATACTCTTCAATACCCTTAAGATATCTCAGAATCCTTTTGATAGCCATCAAGTGATTATGTCTAGGATTAGCTAAAAACCTTGCAACACTACCAACTACTAATGCAATATCAAGTCTAGTGTAAACAACATATTGAAGTTTTCCAATCATGGATCATCCTTAGACAACTTATGTCCAGTAGACATAGGTGTCCCAACTAGTCTGGAATCTTCCATTACAAATTTCTTTAGTATCTCTTTGATGTATTTAGACTGGGTAATGTAGATACCATCCTTCATCTGATAAACTTGTAAACCAACAAATAATTTGATTTCACCAAACATAGACATCTCAAATTCCTTACGCATAGCTTCCGAGAATGCTTTGCAAAAATCATCATATCCAATAAACAGTATATCATCAAAAAATATCTCTTCTAATAGTATCTTTTTCTGAGGTCCTTCTTTGATGTACAAGCTACTATTGTCATTAGCTCTCTAAAATCCAATATTTATCAAGTAACCATGCAATCTTTCATACCAAGCTCTAGGAGCTTGCTTCAATCCATATAAGGCTTTGTGTAGTTTGAAAACCATATTCCTTTTGTTAGGATCAACAAAACTGTGAGGTTTCTCAATATAGACTTCCTCTTCAAGAATTTCATTCAAGAATGTAGATTTTACATCCATTTGGTATACCTTTTATCCTTTATGTACTGCATGTGCCAGAAGAGTTCTGATTCCTTCAATTCTTGCAACAGGAGAAAAATTTTCTCCATAATCAATACCCTCTTCTTGATCATATCCTTTATACACTAATATTTCATTTTTTTCTGGAAACTTCACCCTTTTCATTCATCTTGTTTTTGAAAACCCACTTAGTACCAATCACATTCTTGTCTTTTGGTCTAGGTACAAGAGTCCAGGTTTTTTTCTTTTCTATCTGCTCAAACTCTTCATTCATGGCTTCTATCCATCTTTCATTATTCAATGCATGTTTAATAGATCTAGGTTCAATTTCACTAAGCAAACATGTACCTTTAATTTTGTTCCTTGTCATTACACCTTCTGTCTGATTTCCAATTATTTTCTCAGGTGTATGATGCCTTCTGACATATTTTGCAATTACAAGTTCCTTCCTCTTTGATTCTGGGCTTGTTCCACTTGGTTCACCATGTTCAAATATTTTTTTCTTCTCTTCTATCTAATACTCAGCTTCCACTATCTAAGACTCGATCGCCTATATCTAAGACTTGGGTTCCTTTGTCTACGACTCAGTTCCCTCTGTCTGTGACTCGGTTTCTTCAGTCTGAGACTTAGTTTCTTTAGGTAGTAGCTCGGGTTGCATAGGTTGAAACAAGGTTTGTGCTAATGAATTTAGTGGTTGACATGGTTGTTGTCCAATCACCATTGATTGTGTCTTAGGTATAGTATCAGGTTCATAATACACAAAGTTTATGTAGTCCTCAGGCTCTTTACTTCTCCATTCTTCACTTCTCTCTGTAAACTCATCAATCTTTACATGTACACTTTCTATGACTTTATGATTAGCAAGATTCAAACATTTATATGCTTTCCTTTTGCTGGAGTAGCCTAGGAATATACATTCATCACCTTTTACATCAAATTTTCCATTTCTTGCTTCCTTCAAGATGCAACATTTACTTCCAAATACTTTGAAATAATGAACATTGGGTTTATAGCCATACCATAATTCAAAATGTGTCTGCTCAATACCTTTCTTCAATTGAACTCTATTTAAGGTGTGAATTGCAATGTTGATGTCTTCCTTCTAGTATTTGGTTGCAATATTCTTTTCAATCATCAAGGTTCTTGCACAATCCATAATAGATCTATTTCTTCTTTCTACTATCCCTTTTGTTGTGGTGTACCTAGGGAAGATACTTGTCTCTTGATTCCTCTTTCATTGTAGAATTCATTAAACTCGTTAGAAATGAATTCACCTCCTCTGTTAGATCTTAAGTATTTAAGTTTCTTTCATGTTTCCTTCTCAACTCTGGCAAGTTACCACTTAAATTTCTAAAAATCTTCTGATTTTTCTTTGAGAAACATAAAAATCATCATTCTAGAATCATCATCAATAAATATAATGAAATACTTCTCACCTATGTAACTTTTTTTTCCAATTTGTCCACACAAATCATTATGCACTAACTCCAAGACTTCTTTTGTATTGTAATTCTTTCTCTTGAAACTATTCTTTCCCATCTTCCCAATTTTACATTGTTTGCATATTGCCAATTTAGGTTTCTTCAGAATAGGAATACCTCTAACTCTTTTTTTCTTTCTTATGTTGACCAGTTTATCTAAATTCACATGACATAACCTTTTATTCCATAACCAACTTTCTTCTACTTGTGCAATAAAACATGAAGTTTTAGTGAGATCAAGATAGAATAGATTACCTTTTGTTTCCCTCCCAGTTCCAACTAGGTTTCCCTTACCAGCCAGGAGCTTAGCCTTACCATTCATGAATTATACCTTGAAACCAATGTTATTCAGTTGTGCCACACTTAGTAGATTATGCCTCACTAGTACATTTGAGGCCAAATTCTAACAGCCATTTGTCAGATTTGCAATGCCTAGTTGTCAAAATTTCAACATATGTATCCGTCGACATTTTTGTGTTGGAAATTTTGATGAAAGTGGTTACCATCGGTCTACCAAAATCAAATTATATCAGAAACTAGCACATGAATACCATCTTTGTTATCGAATTTCTTACGGAAGACCTATCGAAACTCTGACAAATCATATGGGTTTCATGTCAGAAATTATTGTCAAAACACCCATCAGAGATATAGCAAGCCTGTCACAATTATCTGTCACAAACTATTTCTTTCTGACACTTTATCTGTCGGAAGTGCAATGGAATGGCAGTGATTGTTTGACAGGTAAACCCATCAGTGGTATAGCATTCTTGTCACATTGATCTGTCAAAAATCATTTCTCTTCGATGTTATATCTGTCAGAACCACGAAAGTATGTAATAACATTCTGATGGGATATCTCATCTGAGGTATAGCACTACTGTCGAAATCATTTCCATATGTGTGGAAAAAGAGACGAATATGCACATTAAAAATAACAAAGCTCAAGAGACCATCATAGTTGGTCTCTTTCTTCGGTCCATATTATTGTCAGTAATATGGACCGAAGAAAGAGACCAACTATGATGGTCTCTTGAGCTTTGTTATATTTACTCCTATCCCATTATTCAGGTCCTAGGCCACCCATTGTAGATGGTGCTTCAAATGAAGAAAATATGAATATTAAATGTCAATTATAATTGTAATTTTGATTGTTTAATAACATTTTGAGACATCACTTCTAACAATGTTGCAGAGATCTCTACATTAGAAACTAGTCTCAAATGGTGTGCATCAAATAGAATAAGCAACCTTATCATCGAGGGAGACTCATAGGTCATCATTAACAGAATTACGAAAGGGGCTTTCCAATCATGGAGACTTGCAGATTAGATTCCAAAAATATCGAATCACTTGAAAACATTGGGGGCTATATCATCTCCAACATGTTTTTTGAGAATGTAACAGGGTGATGGACCTCTTGGAAAATTTGGGGATCGACAACAACGAGTATATGGGATTTGAGTACGGTGATCACATGCCAATGAAACTACAGGAGATAATTGCAGAAGACATAGGGACGATCATGAGAAAAGGCATAGGTTGATGCCAGAGAGTGATTGTTCTGATTAGTGGAAGTGGAATATCCCATGAGATATTTATCATACACTTCCAAGCATAGATTTGAGGTAAATTTCTTCTCAGGGACTGCCGCAGTGATTAGATAGAGTGGAAGACCATGATCACTCAAGATACAAGTTGTATCATATATAGTACTGAAGGATATCAATTAGAAATGTCGATGTCAGAGGGAAGGGATGTTTAGTCAGCGTGCATGAGAGATATCTAAATTAACCGGTGAACAAGTACCCTACAAAATTTAGTTCAACCTTATCGCAAAATCTCATCGTAGAACTTGCAGTGTGGTCTATTTATATTCCCCCATTTTTGTGTTTCTTCATAAGACTATGGTGAATTATCTGGGTATAATTTGTCGGTGCAGCAAGGTGGAATCGCTACAAGAGACCTCGGAGGAGAAAATACAAAGAATTTTTAGCTGGGAAAATGAAAAGGAGAAACTAACAATGGTGGTGATGCTGGAGGAGACTTTTGGTTTGGAAATCATGTTCATGACAGTGTGTTGGTGGCAGAGTTATTCCAACCGATCATTCAAATTTTTGGGAATCCTCTGCATGCGCTCTTTCTTTCCTGTAGGCTTGTAGCGGAAGACATATATATAGAGGTGGGGACAACAATGGATAACATCAGCACCGAGTTAACAAGTAATGATCTACTGGGTTATTTTTTGATGGAGGCAGAAGGCAAGAAGACTTTGATGAAAAAGGTGTGGACAGCCTTAAGGAGTACGATACGGAGAAGTTTAGAGCCTTTCTTCAAGAAAATGGGAATCTCTTTCCAGAAGAGATAAGAGCTAGGCTGGTAGAGCTTGGTCAAGGAATAATGTATTTATTCCATTGATCACAGTTCCTATTCTTCTAATTTAAACTATATTTTGTATAATGTTTTAGTTTCACTGTATTTTCACAGTCTTAGTAGGGCTTGTAGACCTTATGCTTAGATTAGTTGAAGTCCTATTTTTGGTGGCTTCTAAACTCTACATAATGTATATCTTTTATATATATATATATATATATGAAACACTATTTAGAGAATCTAATTAAGCACAGTGATATGAATCCAATTTCATACATTCCTGGATACAAATAATGCTTTGTATCAAACAATGAATCATACATGATATGATCAACTATAGAATTAATGATTTATGATCATATGACTAATTGTGCACAAAAACAAATTATGTTTAATGTAAACCCAATATTCCTCTGTCTGTATTATTTTCATCTTCAACATCATGTATATATAATATGTCAAATTGATAAACCAACTGTTTTGAAAGAAACTTGTCGCAACTATCTCTGAATTTTACTCATGTCTGATAGTGAAAAACAAAGCCAACTGATTCTCATTTTCCTTATTAAAGAAATCATTTTATCTATGTTTTGAAAATCAAAAAACTATAATGCTTGTGTTCCACAATTATCTTTGTGTTCCTTAATAATGTATTATCTCTATTTTAATCATAAAACTATAACTTTGTAATCCATATTATATGTGTGGTCCTCTGTGTTATTTGTTCATGAAATAACTCTTATTTTCAAGTCTAGGTTTACATGAAAAACACTAAAAAAAACTTAAACAATTCAAGTTTAGAGTTAAAAAATGTGTTAAGAAAGACCACAAAATCAACATAGTTCACAAACCTTGGGTTTAGACATTTGAGGATCAAAAACAACTCAAAGGTTTGATAAATGTTTATAACAAACTCAATAACCCTCAACTAGGGTTTAAAGATAATGAATGTAACTATTTACATTAAAATTTAGACTTCACCCTTACCCTTCATTCAAAATGATTAAGACAAACTCTTAACAAATGATTAGGGTAATAAAGAATGATGCCAATGTTCCAAGAATACAACCCTGACTCGGGTTAGACAAACTTAGACAAAAATACCTTCAATGCAAAAATAAATGTGATCTAAGCACAACCTAGATCAGAAAATAATTAAATTCACATATATATGAAAAATATTTAATAATATTTTAACTATAAAGAAAACTCAAATGGAGAATTAAAAAAAAAACCTTTAGTAGAGACATGGCCATAACATAATAAACTAAAAAAAGTAATTAAAAGAGACTCAAGAAAGAGACCACCTAGCGGAATGGGAGCACAAAATACCAAAATATCTACAAGTAAATATTCTAAACTGCCTTCTCAACCTCTTTGAATCATTCTACAATTGTCTAGTTAGTAACCGAGCTCCAAACTATCTCACAAAGTTGTGCCCTAGCTCCTTCAAGCTAGGGTTTCAAAAGAAACGTAAAAACTTAAAAAATGAGCATCATACCAAATGACAAAAATGAAACCTTTGTCACTGTTGTGCATACTGATTTTGATGGCATGTCAAATCAACACTTAAATCAATTTCATGCTTTGTTGATGCTTATATCATATGTCTAACCCAACCTTAGCATTATGTGTTGAGTGTTGTGTTGATCACAACACTTAATCCCATAGAATAGCTAACCAAAAGGCATGCTATTATAATTTTAATTTAAGTGATAATCACTTTATTAATACCTTAGTCACTTTAGTGACTTATTTAAATACAATTTTAATAAAAACTAAAATGTCACCTTTGATGAATGATTCTATTATAACATAAACAATGATGCACAATTCATATTACATTCTCAGTATAATGTAACTTTGTGATGCTCTCAAATGTGCCTTTTAATTTACTTTGCAATGATACCATTATGAACATATGATTGAAGATTCGCTATGCAATTATGATGAAGGTATTAAGTTTGTTCAAGACTTTGACCTTTTGATAACGATGTTGGTCCAAATGACCTTGTCAAAGATGTATTCTGCATAAACTGATTGTCAAACCAAAGTATAAACTAAATCATTAATGAGTATCATGTATGTTGATCAAACAAATTTAACATCTTATCAACTAAATAGTATCATGTTTGTTCATAAAAAAATATGCCATCTTACCATCTAAATATGAGATGTATGCAATGAATAGGATAAATAACTGAATGTAAAATGTCCCATGTAGCCTTTTTGTTCTTGTAGATATAATATACAGTGCAGGAATTTGAAGAATGACAAATTAAAGAAAAACAAAATGTAGCATATGCAATAAGGATGCACCTTCTCTTCAGAAAAACAAGTTGGATCTACTGCCCTGGCCACCACTTGCCTTAGATTTGTTTCAATATTAGTAATTTCTAATCCGTGCAGATCATGTATATTCTGAATAGATAGAATGTTTTCCAATACATATATGTTGAAATGGAAAAGAACCAGAATTCAGCATACTACAAACTATTAACACTGCATCTTATTAAAAAACAAGGCCTCTTAAATATGGGACCATGTAGCCTTTTTGTTCTTATAGATATAATATACAGTGCAGGAATTTTAAGAATGAAAAATTAAAGAAAAAAAAATGTAACATATGCAATAAGGATGCACCTTCTCTTCAGAAATACAAGTGATCTACTGTCTTGGCCACCACTTGCCTTAGATTTGTTTCAATATCGGTAATTTCTAATCCATACAGATCATGTATATCCTGAATAGATAGAATGTCTTCCAATACATATCTGTTGAAATGGAAAAGAACTAGAATTCAGCATACTACAAACTATTAACATTGCATCTTATTAAAAAAAAAGGCCTCTTAAATCTGGGACCATGTAGCCTTTTTGTTCTTGTAGATATAATATACAATACAGGAATTTTAAGAATGACAAATTAAAGAGAAAAAAATGTAACATATGCAATAAGGATGCACCTTCTCTTCAGAAAAACAAGTTGGATCTATTGTCCTCGCCACCACTTGCCTTAGCTTTGTTTCAATATCAATAATTTCTTGGCCACCACAAGTCAGCATTGAGACCCTAATTATTTCTAGATGATGAAATACATCCAAATAATTTCTAATCTGTGAAGATGAGGAAGGAGAAATGCTTGTTAAAATACCTCATAAAGGAGTTGGAGTAATTCAATTCCTTCCTAATTATTTGGATGTGTTTCATCATCTAGAAAATAACACAAGTCAACATTGAGACCCTATATAAGGAACAACCTAATTATTGAGCTTCACTTTGTTTCGAGAATATTTTTATATTTTGTACTAAACAAGGCCAACCATGTGAAGGTGGAAGCTCATTTGCCCCCCTAACATCACTCTAAATTCCCTGTTAACATCTAACATTCATTCATTATTTCATCCATTAATAAAATGTAACATTCATTAATTATCACATGATAACATTCATTAACACATTATAAAATTTATGAACATTCAATAGCACATAATTAAATTCATTGGCATATAAAAATCAATCATTATCAATTAAGGTGCATAGATGACAATCATTTCTTTTTTTTCTTTTGATTTCTCTTTTTTAAGAAGTAATCATTAAGAGGAGCATAGATATTAGCATGACCATCTCCCCTCTCATTAGATCTCAATGCATGCCTAGTTCTCTGTTGATGCAAAGGGGGGTCATCTATAATAACATATAAAAGGGTTAAATTAAAAACATTTTATTATAATTAAAAACATTAAAAACATTTTAAAGTATTTCAGAACTTTAAAGGCCATAATCATATAGCTCTTTACCTAATCTAGTCACATCATCAACAGCGAGATCAGTTTTTCTGGCCGTGGCCTCAACCTCAACCTACTCATTAACAATGGTCTCTACACTCTCTACAGTTGCAATACAAATTGTTACATTAATCCAAACACCAATTGCAATTAAATTTGTATTACTAAACCAATCAATTTAAGATGTTTACTTGTATTAATAGTTACATATAAAAATTGAATAGAAAATGTATACCTCCATCACTCTGATGCACATCCTCATTGTCATCCTCATGCACAGGTTGTGTATGGCTAGAATTGGCAGGCTACATTTCAATTTCATACACATTCATGTTATCATTGTTTTCTTACTTAAAACAAATTTACTCACTTTATGTTGGAACTTAAAATCAAATAAACTAATTGGTAAATAATTAAATTTGAAATATCATCTATTTAGCTTACTTACCGCGATGGATCCATCAGTAGAACCTTGTGCACTTCTTATTCTTTCTGCCATGACTTTATAGCATTGTTGGAAGCCAATTCTATTGTCCTCTTCTGTCAAACTTATATTGAACTTCACGCTCTGCATTTTTGCTTGGTATCATCAAATTTTATTTCATTGTTTAATCAAAACAAAAAAAATTACAAATTATAAATAAATATTATAAAGATCAGAGTATTATTTTCAATGTTAAAAGCCATCTACAGATTGTATTTTTCCTCATTTAATTATGACAATTTTAGCACTTACAACTCGTGCAGCAAGTTTGGAATAACCGCCAGAGCCTAGCTTGTGTTGCCCGTGCTTTTGTAGTTTTTCCTTTGTTCCCTTTGATGTGTCAGGCAATCTATGAAAAGATCAAAATATTTTAGTTCATATAAATATGAAGAGTATTTAGTACACAATTACATTATTAACAGTATCACATACCTTCTTCTGTGATCTGGTGGTGTATTTCCTTTTTTATTTCATTTTTCTCGTTCGCATCTAGAATAAGCTTTTTCCACTCGAAATCAGGAATGCAAGGGGGGCATTGGTACTTCAGGATTTTGGACAATGTACACCTGTACTGGTCCCTAATATACCTAAAACATATCCCAGCTTTCTGAAGGAGCTTACCCTTCTCAAATGTAGGAGGTCCAAATAAGTTTGTCATACTCTCTACGAGAGCATCCTTTAACTTCATATCTTGGTTTTTCCATCTTTTAAGAAAAAAAATAGTGTTGGATTCAAAAATGAAGTGAAATTAGTAATCACCTTTATTATAGTTTAAGAAATGGATGTAATGATAACTATCCTAGCAATGATATGAAATCAAAATAGTGGATTGGGGTTTTAGTTGAGATATGATGTTCCACCCTGTACAGATGGTGGGCCCAAATATCCGCAAACACTCATCACTAAGTTTATCATAAAAACATCATTCCCTATAAAATAATCATGGGATCATTAGTCGAAGGATATAATAGTATAAAATAAGAATATAATAGATGTAAGCTTCTCATATTGAGTGCAAGGTGTAATTAAAATACAATATTATAGTATAAGAAAGGTCCAATCTTTAAAGTACCTGGAAGTTTTGCTACTTTCAAGGGAACTCCTTCTTCATTTCTTACAAGAAATATACAATCCTTCACTATTCCTGTAATAGGAATACGAGTACATTCATGAAATTCACCATCAAGTGATGCATCTCCTGTTGCATAAATTGGATCCATTAAGAAATGCTCCTAAGAAAGAATACTTCAAGGGAAATAAACATATATATTATAACAGAGAAAATAAAATTTGTGTATGAGTAGGTGGTGACATGGCATCTGTGGCCATGCTACACATTGCCGACATTGTAGGATGCAGTACATATGAGCCTTCCATTGTATGAGGCAGTGATAGTAAATGATCATTGACACATGCTGAAGAATAAGATTGTTAGAGAAGAATAAAAGCAATGATTAGCATGGACAATATTGTTAGAGAGTAAAACAAAAATAGTCCAACATGCGATCTACCTGAAGGAGCTGCAGTACACTCATCATGGCCGTGGGGATCAAAATTACACAAAAAAGTTGTACAAGAAACACATTCGCTTATTTTTTAATGACATAAAAGACTAGTATAACATAAAAACTATTACTAAACTTTTGTTATAATTAAAAATTACATTAATACTTACTCTGTACGAGATAGGTGCATCAATTCAGTTGCCCTCTTTTGTGACTCAGGAGTTGGAGGGAATATAGATGCCAATTGAGCCACTCTTTTTCCAATTTTTTGGAGGCATTTTTTAATTGCAGAGGCCGGGTCATCACAAATACTAAAATCAACATTTAGGTCCTCGTTAAAGGACTCCTCCTGAGTGACTGCAAGTTCCTTTCCCTTTCTCTACTGACCACCTATCTGTGACAACAATATTAGTAACACTATTAGAATTAATCTAAAACAGTGATGAAAAGAATATAATAAAAAACACTATTTAACATTTTGCTTCTATCTAAGGTGTAGTACAATAACAAAGACGTTTACCTACTGGGAAGAAGTGCATGCAGGATCATCATTGTCCTCTCTATGTGGTTGCTCTATATTGTGGCCCTGTGTTATTATTTAAAGTTAACCAATAATTAGAAAGGACAAGATTAATAAATTTCATTAGAAGATGATGATGGAGATGAGGTAGATGGTGAGGAGACTCTCTAAGTCTGGCTGGCAAAAAAACTCAATTATTTAATATTACTGTATGCCTCTCTTCGTGATTCGTGGTTCCCAATCTTTCCAGAGGTGAGGGTTAGTAGAAAAGGTTTTATAATGATATAAATCAAGCACACAAGAACTACTAAAAAGAATAACTTGAAGCGTAACCAATAAAATGTACAAACAATGAAAGGAAAACAAATGAATGCAACCCCAAAGTGCTTGAATCTTCTATTGTCTCTCTCTACTCCTTCCAAAATGCTATTTTTTGATGCTCATTATTGGTGTGGGCAGCGTCTAAGACTTGAGAAGCGTCGAGAATTTGATACTTGAAATGTGTGTGTGATCACAAGATGGCTTGAATGCTAGAACCAAACTGACATAGTAATGGCACATGAGAGCTTGAAATTCTGGATCCTTCAAATGGTTATGAAGGGTTTATTATATAGGAATTGGGGATGAAATGAATGGTTGAGATCAATCCCAGAGATAGGAAGATGAACGGTTGAGATCAAAGGGAACTGGAGAAGCCATCAGTAAACTCCACCTCTTAAATTGGTAAAGAGGAGTCAGAGTTTGGTTGACTGAAGAGCTAATTGTGAGTTACCTTTTTGAACTGAAGAGGTGGGTGAAGTTACCCATGTGGACTAGAGAGGTGGGTGAAGCTACCCATGTGGACTGGAGAGATGGGTGGAGTAACCCATGTGATCTGATTGGAGTTATCTCTTTGAAGATAAATGAATATTTAATTAAAGTTTTCAACATGTGAGATAATTGAATTCTTTTTGATATAGAATTGTATTATTGAATGAAATTAAATTAATTTAATTGGAAGAATTTAATTAGTAAGTTTAAATATTTGAATGTAAACTATAGGAAATTGAATTTAATTAATTAATTAATGGTAATTAATCAATTAAGGTTAATTAATTAAATAAAATTAATTATTTAATTAATTTGGGAATTTGATTAGAGGATTTAGGGAATGAATTTAAAGGAAAATAGATGATTAATTAATGATTAAAAAACCATTAATTAATAGATGAAAATTAGTGTTTTTAATGTAAAGTCGCAAGCCTGTCCATTTTTGGGTGTCTACATTTGCCCCTCTTTGATGCGATGTGACTTGTCACAGTGTGTCAAAGAATTTTCAGATTTGATCCTACCCCAGCTTGCCCCAATGATAGCAAGTGGACTATATGCACAAAATTTTTGCAAAGCTCATGATTGTGACAATTGATAGATTGGCTTGGTTGCCAAATGCTTACTGATTGATTTGATAGATTGATAAAGCTATGTCAGATGAGCCCAATGCTGATTTGCAAAGCTCATGATTGTGACATTGATTGACTCAGCGTGTTCTCCCTTTTCTCTCTTGATAACTAAGTTGGTTTTATTGCTTGGGATTTTGCAATTTTTTGAATGTTTTTTTATGAAGATTGATTTTCTCAGGATTTTTGATCTTTTTAGGATTTTGATGTGTTTTCTAATTTTTTAGGGATTTTTCAAGACATTAGAATCACCCCCTAGTCTAGTAGACTAGTAGTGACCATTGATAAGTATGGTGCTCAGAGGGGAGTGTGCTTCAAGAAATAGCTTCAGTAGTCAGTCTTGTATTTGAAGTGTGCTCAAGCTTTCGAAGTTCATTGATGGTGAAGCTGGATTTGAACACTTGGCACCTGTTTGCCAAGTTTTCACCAAGGTACCTATTTAATAGCGCCTGTTTGCCAATTTTTCACTGAGAGAGTGATTTTCTTTCTCTTTACTTTTTTGCTTTTTTTTTTATTTTGTCGCCAAGGCGCCTGATTGCCAGGTTTTCACCAAGGTAACATTTTGTATTTTTTTTATTTTTTTGGTATTTTCTAGATATGTAGATATGTTCCTTAACCATAAAGTCTTCAAGGGTAAAACCTCTTGAGGTGCATGTTGTTGATGTATCCTAGGAGTTGATCTCCTTCTAGTGTCACTAGTATGAATGCCCCACTCTGGGTGGAGCTGACAATGACAAATGATCCTAGCCAGTTAGGCTTGAACTTTCTGGGTTTGACTCACTCTGCTTGGTTCTTTTTATTTTCCATGAGGACAAGGTCTCCTACCTCAAATGTTTGTGGCTTCACCTTCTTGTGATAGTTTCTTCTAAGGTGATTCTGATAGCCTTGTAAGTGGTTGAAGGCATGCTATCTTATTTCATCTAGTAACTCTAGTTCACTAAGCCTTGCTACTCTATAGTCTTCATCTATAATCAGGTTCTTTAATGATATCCTTAGGGATGGGATTTCCACTTCGAGGGGTAATACCACCTCTGATCCATAGACTAGGGAGAAAGGAGTGGATCCTATAGGTGTTCTCACACTAGTTATGTATGTCTATGATGCGGGACTAAGTTGTAAATGCCAGTCTCGCCCTAATTCATTCACTATTTTCTTTAAGATTTTCAAGATTGTCTTGTTTGTAGCTTCAGCTTGGCCATTCCCTTGAGGATAATAAAATGAGGAGAACCCTTGCTTTATATGGAATTGTTCGCATAGCTCTTCAACATCCTTGTTTTGGAAAGGTGTACCATGATCTATCAGGATAGTTTGAGGGATCTAGTATCGACAGATAATGTGGTTAAGTATGAACATTGTTATTTTCTTTCTAGTTATGTAAGTGAGAGGAATTGCTTCCACCCACTTGGTGAAGTACTCTATTGCTACTATGATGTATTTGTGTCCATTGGTTGAATAAGGTGTAATTTTGCCCACTAGGTCAAATCCCGACATGGAAAATGGCAATGGTGATGTGATAGGATTTAGTTCCTGGGTTGGTGCATGGATGAGGTCTCCATGAATCTGACACTGTCTACACCTTTCTACATGTTTGTGTGCATCTATCTCTGTTGTGGGCCAATAGTATCCCATGTGGATGATCTTCTTAGCTAAGTTGTTTCCACCTCTGTGGGTTCCACAAATTCCTTCATGTACCTCATACAGAGCTCTCTGGGATTTCGTGGAAGTGAGACATCATAGTAGCGTTCCATCTAGACTTCATCTATATAAAGTAGTTGAGATGATGGTATACCTAGAGGCTTGGTGGATGAGGGACTTTCTCTGGTTCCTAGACAAGTTGGGAGGTAAGACATTGTTTTGGAGGTAGTTATAGACATCTTGGTACCATGGCTTTTTAGGACCAACAAGGATGCATGTTGATTCTATGATGGACACTTGATGTGATGGCACCAAGAGCTTCTCTACTAGAAACTAGAATCTTGTTTTGTTGCCTAACATATCAATCAATGATGTTATGGTAGCCATTGCGTATGCAGCTTTGTTTTGTTCTCATGGGACTTGCTCAAAGAAGATGTAATGGAACTTGGTGTGTAGTGTTTCCATCTATGCTCTGTATGGTATGAGCTTCTCATCTTTGGTTGTATAATCCTTGTTGAATTGGCTGATGACCAACTGTGAATCTCCAAAGACTTTAAGGTTCTTGATTCTCCATTGAATTGCTATCTTTAAACTGATGACCAGTGCTTCATATTTTTCTATGTTGTTTATGCAGGGGAAGTTGAGTCTGAAAGACTTTGGAATTGTGTCATGATCTGGAGTGATAAGCATTATCCCTTCCCCCACACCATGGTTTGTGCACAACCCATCAAAATAAAGTTGCCATACCTCGTTCGCTGGTTGTAGTGTCATAATAGATTCGTCAAGAAAGTCAAAACTAATAGGCTGATGGTCTTGAATGGGTGCCTCTACTATTTTATCCATGATCACTTTCCCTTTGATGGTCTTTCTATCTATGTGATTCAGAGAGCATCGATGACATTCCACAATTTGTTTATCTTCGTAAAATCTTTCTTTAACCAATAAATTAGAGGTTTGAATTCTTCCAACATTACACAATAATAATGTCATCTTAACAATAACAACATTAACCTTGATATCAAACTCACCAACATACATCTTACCTTCCTTCCGGGCCAAGACTGAGCTTCATTCTGTCATGTGGGTCGGTTCAATACGATCATGTAGATGATTATAAATCTGCCACCTTTCCACTACCAAAATGTGATTGTCAAACATTATCTTTTGCTTATCCCGTGGCATCAATAGTCCATCGGAGTCAATATAAGCATAGTAACGGTCTTTGAAAACCGTTATGGATTTGAATTCATTCAAGAAATAATACTCAGCATCTTTCTACATCATTTCTCGGTCACCGCAAACCATTTCATCAATCCATTCGATATTGTTACAAAAAAAAACTGATTCATAACAAAAACTTCTTCTTTATTGAAATGAAACCAATAACCACATAATAAAAATGAGCCAAGAAATGCCAAATCTATATCAACTTGGCCGATAAGATGACCATTAACTTCCCAAATTGGGACTATTCAAAATACCGATAAATAACAAAAGAGATCATTCGTATTCTTTGCATGATAACATGGAATTCAAACAGATAAACTAATCGAACAAAATCTGAAGCATTCACTGTTGCATCATTTATAAAAGGATGTCAAAACCCGATATCAGTCACTGTTACATTCTTCACAAAAGAGATCACAAACCAACAATAGGAAACACAATGAACTTAAATAAAATACATTTCTATTCAATTCAAAAATGAATACACATGTGATTCAAAGTGACTACAAATATGAATGGCTCTCTGGCTACAAGCCAGAGAGCCCAATTCTTACATCTTCCTTTCACTATATCCCGTCAACCAATCTCAATCGACTCCCTTTCTCTATCACATTTGGGTCTATTTATAACTCTCCTTGGTGGTTACAAAGACTTTACATATTCTTGATTGGTTACATTGGCCTTTGGCCTTTTGATTACAAATGTGACAAATCTCTCCTTTATGAATTAATTACAATAAAACTTAATAAGAAAACCATTCATTATCATGGTTCTAAGAACATTTAAATGATTTTAACAAATAATCTCCAAAGATGGCAGTGCCCCTGCACCATACTCCCGAGCTTCAAACTTTCCATGTCCTCATGGAAATGCTTCCTTGAAACCTTTTGTAAGATCTTCACCTCTTTACCCTTATCACTGCATCAATGCCTCCACTACTTCGTCTCTTCATCTATGAATCCTCTGATACTCCAATACACTTTTCAACTATGCAATACACTTGGTGGGAAATGGACACTCCAAGGCTTGACAAAGGAACTGGTGTACGAGAGACATCAAAAAATTCATCTCTCCCTCAACAAATCTATAACAATCAGAGTATAGATTGCCTCCCTCAGCGTTCTATCTACACGCTCAGCATCTTGGTGTAGATTTCCTCTCTCGGTGCTCTATCTACACACTCAGAATCTTCTGAGCTCTTATACCACTTGATGCAGAGAGCATCAATGAAATTCCACAATTTGTTTATCTTCGTAAAATCTTTCTTTAACCAATGAATTAGAGGCTTGAATTCTTCCAACATTACACAATAATAATGTCATCTTAACAATAACAACATTAACCTTGATATCAAACTCACCAATATACATCTTACCTTCCTTTCGGGCCGAGACTGAGATTCATTCTATCATGTGGGTCAGTTCAATATGATCATGTAGATGATTATAAATCTGCCACCTTTCCACTACCAAAATGTGACTATCAAACATTATCTTTTTCTTATCTCATGGCATCAACAGTCCATCAGAATCAATATAAGCACAGTAACGGTCTTTGAAAACCATTATGGATTTGAATTCATTCAAGAACTAATACTCGGCATCTTTCTACATCATTTCTCGGTCACCGCAAACCATTTCATCAATCCATTCGGTATTGTTACAAAAAAAAACTGATTCATAACAAAAACTTCTTCTTTATTGAAATGAAACCAATAACCACATAATAACAATGAGCCAAGAAATGCCAAATCTATATCAACTTGGCCGATAAGATGACCATTAACTTCCCAAATTGGGACTATTCAGAATACCGATAAATAACAAAAGAGATCATTTGTATTCTTTGCATGATAACATGGAATTCAAACAGATAAACTGATCGACCAAAATATGAAGCATTCACTATTGCATCATTTATAAAAGGATGTCAGAACCCGATATCAGTCACTGTTACGTTCTTCACAAAAGAGATCACAAACCAACAATAGGAAACACAATGAACTTAAATAAAATACATTTATATTCAATTCAAAAATGAACACATGTGATTCAAAGTGACTACAAATACGAATGGCTCTCTGGCTACAAGCCAGAGAGCCCAATTCTTACATCTTCCTTTCACTATATCCCATCAACCAATCTCAATCGATTCCCTTTCTCTATCACATTTGGGTCTATTTATAACTCTCCTTGGCGGTTACAAAGACTTTACATATTCTTGATCGGTTACATTGGCCTTCGGCCTTTTGATTACAAATGTGACAAATCTCTCCTTTATGAATTCATTACAATAAAAATTAATAAGCAAACCATTCATTATCATGGTTCTAAGAACATTTAAATGATTTTAACAAATAATCTCCAAAGATGGCGGTGCCCCTACACCACTATGTACTCAATGTCAAACTCAGTTAAGATCATTACCCACTTCGCAAGTCATCCGGTGAGCGCTGCTTTGCTTAGGAGGTACTTTAAAGGATCAATATGTGTGATCAACTTTGTTTGGTGACTCAACATATAATGCATCAGCTTCTAGGAAGTGAAGACAATTGCAAGGCATGAATTTTCTATTGGCATATAGTTGAGCTCATATCCAACCAATGTTCTTCTTAGATAGCAGATGGCCCTTTCTTTACCTGTGTCATCGTGTTGTTCCAAGAGTACACCTAATGATGACTCTGTTGCTGAGATATATAGAAGCAATGGTCTACCTTGGGCTAGTGGCACCAATATAGGAGACTTGAGGAGGTAGTCCTTGAATATTTGGAATTCTTGTTCGCATTGCTCGGTCCATATGAATTTGATGTCTTTGTGCAGTAGATATTGGAATGGGTGGCACTTGTCTGCTAGTTGAGCTATGAAGCACCTAATTGATTGGAGCCTTCCTTGTAACCCTCTTAGTTGCCTCAGGTTTGATCATGGAGGCATGTCCAATATTGCTTTGACTTTCTCTAGGTCTACTTTGATGCCTCTATGTGACACTATGAACCCCAGTAGCTTTCCTGTTGTGACACCGAATGCACATTTCTTTGGGTTTAGATGGACCTTGAACTCTTGCATTCTGCCAAAGATTGTTCCCAATACTTGTAGATGATCCTTGCAAAGCATTGACTTGGCTAGTATGTCATCTACATAGTCTTCCATTGTTTTGTGGATGAGATCATGAAATATAGTTGTCATAGCCCTTTGATATGTCGCGCCAACATTCTTGTGACCAAATGGTATGACGTTCCAATAGTAAGTACCGCAAGGACATGTGAAAGCTATTTTATGTTGGTCTTCTGGTGTGATCCTTATTTGATTATACCCTGAAAAGCCATCCATGAGTGATAGAATTTGATGTCCAGCGGTTAGATCTACTATTATATCAATGTTGGGTAAGGGAAAGTCATCCTTGGGACAAGCTATGTTGAGATCTCTGAATTCTGTGCAAATCTGTATCTGACCACTATGCTTTGTAACTGGCACCAAGTTAGATATCTAGTCTGCGTATGGTATTGGTCTTATGAAATTTGCATCTAGGAGCTTTTTCAACTCTTCCTTGACTAAAAATGCAACATGGGGATGCATCTTTCTCAGCTTCTACTTGATAGGTTTGGCATTGGGTAGCAACGGGAGATGGTGTAGTACTAGCTTTGGATCTAACCCTGGCATATCTGAGTAGGACCATGCAAAATTGATCATCCTTTCTTTAAAGAAGCTGATAAATTGTTCTCTCTCCTCAGGGGTGAGTGATTTTTCCAAGTATATGTTCCTTGGGTTCTTGTCATCTCCCAAATTGACTTCCTCTATTTCTTCTACTAGTAATGTCAATTTTTTCTCTGTCAAGGGGAGGAGTTCCTTCTTTCCATCTTCTAGCACCTCAGTGAGGTTTTCACTAGAAGATACATCTTTTTTTAGCTTTTTATCATTATTTTGTTCTTTTTTCTTTTGTGGACTGGAAAGAGGAGTTTCCTCCCCAAAATATGTCGCTCTGTCGAGGTCAATGGAGAAGCCTGCCTTGTGGTCTCCTGATGGAATGACTTCCCTAAGTCCCCTGAAATCAGCAATAGTCTCATCATTCTCAAAGACATCTAAATTAGGGGGTCCTTTTTGATCCCACTCTATTAGCTATGGGTGTACAAGACAGATACTTTCATGGTTGTCTGACTCTAGTTGACTGAAAGGGACTACAATTATGGTTCCTACAAAACTAGACTGTGATTTGGACGCACCACTTGAGGTCTGATAAATGACATGCTTATCTATGCAGGGTTTCTCAGCAATGGATATTTGGTCAAATAAGTCTTCTAGGTTTATGACAGTGTCTGACCGAGGGGAATAATCTAGGATCGACGGTTCAGAGTTGTGAAGGGATCTCCACTCATACTCATGGGAGTCAGTCTCAATGGAACGCTCGTCCAATGTCTCACTTCCTTCATTATCATAGATTGCAATGTGGAGGTTTATTCAGGTTTGTGTGGTTCCCTCTTCGGTAGGCAACAACCGTGCTAATATGTTACTTATCAAGACATGTTCTATGTTGTGCCCCCGGTGCATTGCTACTATTTGTTCCTAATCAACTTTGATGTCTTGGATTATAGGACCAGTTCTTAGTTGCCCATAGCCCAACCCTCTTTTGTTTCTTTGGGTTGGTGGGAGAGACAATTCCATTATGCCTTGTTGTCTTTCCCCCAATCCAGTTGTACCATTGTACCCAAATCTTTGTAACATTGTATAACCATTACCATAGTTCGACAAGGGTAGGGTTTTTCAGATTGTCTCTTGTGGGTCTTGGTATAACCATGTACTGATATCTTGTTCAAATGGCTTTTCTTCTGCTATTTCTCCACATCTGACAAAGATTGCAAGATAAAGAATTTTGGCCCTAATGAGCAATTTTGCAAGTGATTGCGGTAATGCACAGGCAATTGCGGTAAATAACAGGTGATTGCAGCCTAAAAATATCAATTACAGAAAAACACTTTCACTTGTGGTAAAGCACAATCAAATGTGGTCTGGATCGGTCAATTGCAATCTGGATCTATCAATTGCGGTATAATTCTTCTGATTGTGGTACCAGTGGATCAATTGTGGAAAACTATAGAAAATACAGAGACCCAGAAGATGATAGAAAATAAATGCAAAAACCTACAATTCATTGTGGTATTAAACCAGTCGATTGCGGCACAATTTTGTCAAGTGCGGCAAAATACCAGCAATCGCAAAATGACACAGATATCAAAAAAATACAAATTTTTAGATTTGTGACCGTACGGCCGTGGTTGATCAATTCTGTTTTTCATTTGCAAGAGCTAATTAGGTTGTTTGTTCATGTCAGGTTCACCAAAATGTATGCCTCTCTTCGTGATTTGTAGTTCCCAAGCTTTCCAAAGGCAAGGGTTAGTAGCAAAGGCTTTATAATGATATAAATCAAGCACACAAGAACTACTAAAATGAATAACTTGAAGTGTAACCAATAAAATGTACAAGCAATGAAAGGAAAACAAATGAATGCAAACCCCAAAGTGCTTGAAGCTTCTATTGTCTCTCTCTACTCCTTCTGAAATATTGTTTTTTGATGCTCACTATTGGTGTGGGCAGCGTCTAAGACTTGAGAAGCGTCGAGAATTTGATACTTGAAATGTGTGTGTGATCGCAAGATGGCTTAAATTCTAGAACCAAACTAACATAGTAATGGCACACAAGAGCTTGAAATCCTAGATCCTTCAAATGGTTATGAAGGGTTTATTATATAGGAATTGGGGATGAAATGAATAGTTGGGATCAATCCTAGAGATAGGGAGATGAACGGTTGAGATCAAAGGGAACTGGATAAGCCATCAGTAAACTTCACCTCTTCAATTGGTAAAGAGGAGACAGAGTTTGGTTGACTGGAGAGCTAATTGTGAGTTACCTTTTTGAACTGAAGAGGTGGGTGAAGTTACCCATGTGGACCGGAGAGGTGGGTGAAGCTACCCATGTGGACTGGAGAGATGGGTGGAGTAACCCATGTGATCTGATTGGAGTTATCTCTTTGAAGATAAATAAATATTTAATTCATTTATTTAATTAAAGTTTTCAACATGTGAGATAATTGAATTCTTTTTTATATAGAATTGGTTTATTGAATGAAATTAAATTAATTTAATTAGAAGAATTTAATTAGTAAGTTTAAATATTTGAATTTAAACTATAGGAAATTGAATTTAATTAATTAATTAATTAATAGTAATTAATCAATTAAGGTTAATTAATTAAATAAAATTAATTATTTAATTAATTTGGAAATTTGATTAGATGATTTGGGAAATGAATTTAGAGGAAAATAGATGATTAATTAATGATTAAAAAATCATTAATTAATAGATGAAAATTAGTGTTTTTAATGTAAAGTCGCAAGCCTGTCCATTTTTGGGTGTCTATAGGTACATAGTATGTACCTGCACCCCCATGATAGTGACATTGTTTCTATCTATGCGATTCAAATTGTAATCAATAAGCAGCTCTTCCCCTACACTTATTGATTTAATCACACATACAAATACATGACTTCTCTCGCGCGCCTCAAATATGCAATTGGGTTGCTTAATAGTTGACAGAGGTTGCATGCTATTTATAAAACCTACAATATTCCCTGATTCTTTTGGCCTTCTGTCAATGTATATAGCCACTCTTTTACTTTGGTCATTGTCTTTTTGTTGAATATAATTTTTTGAGAGTGCATACCTACGCATACTTTTTTTTTATTGAACAATTTGCATCCAACTTTTGTAATCGTAACAAGGTCCAACATACTCCATCAATTTGACAACTTTGTTGTAAGAGACCTTTATGCCATCCATTTAAAATAGGCCCAAACCATGTATTGACGATGGTACAATGCGATATATCTTGCCTTTAACACTAAAATCAGTGTTTATTCAAGGAAGTTCCTTGGGGACCCATTGTTTCTGTAGATATTGGTACCTAGAGGGCACCTTGATGTTGCATTTTCTCTCATCATCATAAGAACATGACCCCCCTTGAGCAAGGAAAAATCTCATGCATTTATTGAATTTCCTTCTAGTATTTTGACCTCTAGTTGATCTTCCTAATTCAGACATACTACATGACTCACTTTCTTCTTCCATTCCTATATTTCCTTCACTCAAGGAAGACACATCTGACAAATACCTATTTTCTGCTATTTGCACTCCATCAAATGAGAGAGATAGAAAGTAATGTGAGATATTTTGAAAATTATGAAATACATTAATCTCTATAGGGTGTATTGACTTATATCTATCGACCCATGAGACTGTGTGGGATGCTCGTGAAAGGGGTTCAGGTACCTACATATGTCATTCAATTATCCTATGTTAGCTAAAAAATTCATGATACATATACTCAAAAACACATAGTAAGTACATTAAAAACCATAAGCATCCTATATGAATTAAAAATATTAAAAAGTACATCACAAATTAATTAGATTAAGAATTGATCACATAACTGCACATTTCAATCAAGAAATCAATATTAAATAGATTAAGCAATGATCACATAACTGTACATTTCATTCATGTCATTCATCTTCATCTTCATCCAACTCATCACCATGATCATCGTTGTTGTCGACATCATCACCACCACCGTCATTGTCGTCATCATCATCGTCGTCATCATCATCATCATCATCATCAGTAGCATCATCATCATCGTCATCTTCTTCTTCTTCAATAAAATTTACGTCAGGAACATCATCAACTAACCGTTGTTCATGATCATCATCTACATCATCTTCTAGTTGTTTACAATCTTCTTCTTCCATCGCATTATACTCATCAAAATTCCTTTTGGATCGTGTGTAACAACAAATGACCAACCTGATTTATGTGGAACCTCTGAGTAAAATATCTGCTCACATTGGCTTGGAAGAATATAGGGCTCATCCCCAACTGGTTCAAACCACCTTGTATTAATAATTGGAAATCTATTATCATGTTTAATAATAGTTCTATCAAGATCATTTTTATTAAGTCGTAGCCTATACCATCTGATGACAAAGATCTAACTAATCTGAAGGAATTAAAGTCACACTCAAGTATATCATCTGAAATGCCATAGTATTGATTTTTAGACTCTCAAGGATGTAAGTCGTTTCTAGATGAAATATTAGTCACCTGAAAGACTACACTTATCCCAGAATCACAATTTTTCTTTGTGTCATCCAAATTTTTGATGCAAAATTTATGACCATTGCAAAACATATCCTTGTGGTGTTTGATCTACAAAAATATGTCAAACATGTATAAATTATTGCACCGGTTGTTCATAAACGTACGGGTGATTAACAAATTTATACGTACCTAGAAATCTCTTAAACCATGTGCTAAATATATTTCCTTTTGCGTAACATTTGGATCTCCATTACGATGAGCTTCATTAACCAATGAAGACACAACTTCCCATATTAATGTGTGACCTAAATGATGACATCATTCAATCCATACTATCATCCAATCTTGATTATTTGCAATATATAAATATATTACATCCCACTCTCGAGAAGCTGTACAAAAACTAAATAAATGACTTAAAACCAATTAATTTTTAAGATTAAGAATTAATTAACAGCTACAATAATATCTTATAATTTATTACCTCTCCCTTTCCTCATTCTACCTTTCCCCACCAAGTACTCCTCTTCAAATTTTCTAATGGTGTCAAGATCCCAAATGCGGTCTATATAGATCTTTGCTACAATCTTAGGAAGATATTTAGTAACATAAGCCATAGTCTGGTAGACCATATATCCCTCCACCATAGAACCCTTAGGACGTGCTCTTTGCTGAACCAAAGCCTTCAAAAATTTCAGGTGCCTCTCAGCCATCCACATTGACTGAGTGTGTACGGGTCCACACAATTTAATCTCCTTAACTTGGAGTATGAGGTAGTGTTCTTGTGCGTTGAAAAATTTTGAAGGTAGACACTTTTGTATTTCACACATTAGATGAGAAATTCTTCTCTTCCAATATTTTATATCTTCTTTATGGATTTCTTTAGATGACAACCATCTACAAGACATTCAAGACACAAAAATATATAAACACAAGACTTTACAATATACACAACAAATTGAACAGATATCATTGCTTACCTCATGTATTTTTCAAGATTATATATCACTTGTTTTATGTTATTGTCGAAGTTATCTGGGAGAGATAGGGGTAGCATGTACTACAACAATTATAAAAATAATCATGTCATTCTTTTCTAACATAATACAATGAGAAGTACATGCAGTTTACAAATATATTGTAAATATAAAAGAACATGACTTACCTTGATAAAGGTATGCCAATCATGCATTTTCAACCCTAGCCCAAATTTACTTTTCTTTGATATGGTATTGCTTATGTTTGTAGCAAATCCTGTGGGAAATCAATTTTTTTTGTATGACTTCTTTTATGGCATCACTTTGTTGCTCTATTAATAACCAAGGAAGGACACTTATATTAATCCATTCTCCATTTATATTTGATCCAATGAAATTTTTCATTACATGATTGGATTCATTAATGTCGCTATAAATTTTGACAATTTTTTCTTTGTCACGCATTCCATCCAATATCTTTCACAATGTCTTCGTTACATTCTTTCTAATATGCATAGTATCAAATAAATGCACAATTTGCAGCTGCTCGTAGTAGGGCAACCTACTAAATTATCTGGGATAAATTTTTAGTCCCTTTGGAAGGTGCTTAGTAGTATTGCCTTGAATACATTCACGATCATCAATCACATAATCAACAAACAAAACACAATATAAATATACAAATTCCAAACATAAACCATTAGGTAGAATGGTAGTACCTTGATGATTAATTCTATTATATTCCAACTTCCATAGGCGAGGTGTCATTCTTCGTGGCTTAGATCTAGTCTCTTCTTTCCCATTGAAAAGATGTTTTTTGGTAATTGGATAGTTATAATTTTTATGGAGAAAGTGTCTATACTCATCAAACACCTACTTTCTTAAACTTTTTGAATGATGAGATTTCATCTTTGGACCACAAACTGGACATGCAAATTTTCCCTTTGTTTGAAGACCTACAAAATAATGATACAATTGAATTAAATATGTTAATTTTTATATTTAGAATTATCATGTGCAACTTGAATTCACCATAACATACCAAAAAAATGTGTTTTCCATGAGGCATCATGTATTGTCCATACAAGAATTGCATGGAATTGAAATTATCTGTGTCCTATTGGTCTAGAGATATCATACATAGTGACACCATTCTATAATTCTACCAACTCATCGATAAGAGGCTCAACATATACATTCATATCTTTAACTTGGTATTTACCTAGTTTAATGAACAATAGCATTACATAATTATTGTGACCATTTTACTGCAAGATTTATAATTACATGCAGATAACTATTAAATGATCAAATACCTGGAACAATCATTGCCAACATAATGTGCTCCCTCTTTATTGACATCCATGGAGGAATTTTATTGTTGATGACAAAAATAGGCCAAACAGAGTAAACAGATCTTAGCTCTCCAAATGGATTGACACCGTCCGCTGCCAATGAAAGTTGAGATTTTGAGGTTCTTTGATAAAGTGCGGCCACTTTTCCTCTATATTCTTAAATGCAGAACCATCTGCACACATTCAAATAATGTCATCTCGACTCCTATTGCATGCATGGTAATCCATAAATTGTGCCAAGCTACTACACCTAAAAAATCTTTGCAAATGTGGTATAATGGAGATGTAACAAAGAACCTTGTGAGGCACCTTTTTGTTATTTGATCTATTCGATATCTACTCGTATGACATTCAGAGAATTTTGTTGCAAATTCTTATTTTTTATGATAAATAATATGATCATTGGGACAAGCATCTATTGCTTGATACTCTATTCCAATATCTTTCATAGTAGCACATAATTCTCAGTATGAGCGAGGGATAATATTCAATGGTGGTAACAAAAACTCACCTATCAATCTATAGAAAAAAAATATAAGTTGTTAATATTAACAATATTTATGGTACATTTTTCACCCTTTAATTACTATAATTACATATATGGCATACCTTAGCATACATGACATTGTTATGTCAGATAAACCATTCATAACCTTCAAGTTCAACAACAACAATACAATAGAGAGAAGAGTAGTTTGGGAGCCTTCATAAAGAGTCGTGGATGCCTTCTCAAGTAGAGGTATATCATAGATGATATCAACATCATTTTGATCATCATCAGTTGCGCCAGTACCAAATGTGTCATGGATCAATATATTAGTACCATCATCTTCAAATGTGTTATCTAGCCCATGATCATCATCTTCCATGGGATCATAATCTTCAGCTTCAATATTCACACCTCCATGATCCTCCACTTCCAAATCCATATTCGCACCTCCATGGTCCATATCACGTACTCCCCTAGGGAGGTCAACCTATATAAAAATGATGAACACAAATAAACCATGATAATGATCTCATCATCAAGTGTATTTCATATATATATTAATTGTTAAATA
>MU223805.1:952808-982066 GCA_018584345.1 Thuja plicata | reverse complement strand
ATATATTAATTGTTAAATAAATATAATGAAAAACTTACCAATTGATGATAATCGAACCCCCTTCAATGTGACCATTATCCCTACAATGCCTCTTAGTTGTTTTGATTAGAAATCTTCTAGTGTTTAAGCCCTTACAAATATTGCAGGGACAATAACATTTAAGGGGGGTTTATATGTGTGATCATCAAGATAAATAATTATGTAGATGGGTCATTGTCATGCCCAAAACTAGGGCAAAACACACAGACAATTTTTTTTTAAAACACAAGTACATACAACTAAAAATGGATATGTTGAGGAAAGATGATAACATGGTGAAGTTAATCTTTGAGTTGCAAGGTATATATATATATTTCATTAGGGTTACACCACATACGGATGCAGAGTTGGAGCATCAACTTGTTGTACGAGTTACCTGAACTCTTGGGTCATGTTGAATTAATTATGGTTCTATGCTTAACCACGTGTAGTATCGTGATGGTAATTTAATTGATAAGATCATATGTGGAATTAGGTTGACCTAGTGTTACTATAATTCTTAACCTTGATTACAACTTAATCCATTTAAATCTACTACTAATTCTCTTTCAACCTTAGCTACATAGCATCTATAACCAATTCCGATATAACTATTTCACACACATTAGTTAACTTAATAAGAATGAACTAAATCAATTTCAAGAATTAATACGTATAACATTTCTTAACTTCCCTTAGACCCACTTAAACATATATAATAAAATATCCACTAATAAAGGACTAATTAAATTCTACTCCCTTTTTAAACAAATATACATGAAACATTTACCATTTGACATAATTAAAATTTAATAACAAATTCACCATACCAATAAACTATTACTTTAAATCCAATAATCATAATCTAATCTAATTTCCTAACTTACTAATATCAATTCTAATTAAATACTCCCCTTATAAAAAAAATCTGCAATCCTAATACATTAATCCCCTAACAAAATTAAATTAACTTTTAATGAAAACTTTGAATAACCTCTAGTAAAAACAATTAAATTATCCTCTAATAGAAAATCAATTTGACCTCTAACCCATTGAACACATGAACAATATATTCCAATTAACATAATGAAATCTAATTAACAACTAACTGATAGCAATGATTCAATTTAATTAATTAACCATTATAAAAAGAAAATACTATAACTCTAAAAGGCTGATTTGATGCTAATTAAATACTAAATAAATCTTAACATGCTAAAAAAGAATCTATTTATACTAATCCTAAACAACTAACCTAATAACCCTACTAATCCTATCCTATAAACCTAACCAAGTGTCACATCACCCATCACCCATCACCCCTATGTCCAAGGCACAATTGCCAAGTGGGTGGGGTCTTGGGAATCCCATGCTACCCCAAAGGCCTGTGAAATATGATGGAGGTCCCTTTTTAAAATGCATCGCATGTACTAAGTAAGATGGGGGCCATTGCAATGTTTTCGCATCCAATGTGCTGAAAATTTAAAATGAAGTCAACATATGAAGGCAGGGAGAATTTCGCATGGGGAGGGAAAGTTGTCATGTCCTAGGGATATGCAATGATCCCCTTGTCAGGCCAAGGTACGCATGGAATGGGGAAGAGTCTTGACTTGGGGAAGGGATTTAATACCATGTCAGCAAGGTAGGCAAGGAGGAGGTGGTGAAGACTTGGGGTGGGTGGTGCAGAACCCAAGTAGTTTGTTAGAGCCCCCTTTTTCATTTAATTTTTTTTTTGTTTAAATTTTGTTTCAACATTTACAACATAAGTGTGTGGGGCCCATGGGGATGGGTGCAACTTCATGCCTCCCTTATTAATTTAAACTATGTATTAGCATTAAAGGGATAATTAGGGGGTAATTAAGGGGGTTTAGTGAGGGGAATATATAGAGAATATTCTCTATGTAAAGGGGGAATTAAACCCCTCCCCATACATTTTCCAGAGAGCATTTTTCTCTACATTCTGAAAAAATTTATGGTATAATTTGGTTATAGCTTCTAACACATTGATATTATTGATTTTGTTTTTGGAGTAGTTAATTGTTTGCATTTGATTTATTTATTGTTGCAATACACTAAGTGAACTAGAACTTAAACATTGGTATTAGTTGATTTTTACATTAGTATACTACTTGTTTGATTTTCTATTGTTATCAAGTTTATCTCTTCTTTTCAAGGATTGAGGTTGCAATGAAAATTTTAATGTAAAGTAATGATCCTATTCAAATAGAATTCGGATTTCCAAAGGAAGAATAAAGTGTTTTTAACTTGAAACTTTCAAATCAAATACATTATAGAGATTACAAGATTAATAAATCCACAATATTTTATATGCTATAAAAAATATTACATAATGAATAAGAGCTTTTCACATCTTTCTTAACAAAGCTTTCAAAATGGACATTACAACACTTAACAAAAAATGAATCTCAATACAAGGAGTAACCATGCAACATTAAAGTTGCTCTCACACAACTACACCAAAATGGAGATTTCTCCCAAGCTTTTTCCACAATTATCTTGACTTCAAAACCTGCAAATACATGAGGAGAACCATGGAAAGCTCACCTCCCAACTAAGATCTCAAGGAGACCACCCCCAAGCTTGGAGAACCAAGGCTAAACAGGTAACACATCCAAATTCTCACAACCATCATATATGCACAACACAACAATTAACTCCCAACTAAGGCTTCACAATGAGTCTTCCAAACCCATTGAAGTAGGGTGAAGGTGGGCTTTTCCAAGGAGGAGAATGCCATTGCGTGTTTGAAATTTTCAACAAGAGTTTTTCCATGTCTTTCCAATGCTACATTGACATTCCTTCCATATACACATTTGGTCATTTCCTCTTCTAGGAAAAACCACATACATCTTCCATCTAATCTTCCCTTATCTCTTCCAAAATTAGGATCAAATACAATGACATGCAAGGGCCCATACACCTTGCATTTTCTCCCTCTTCTCTCTATGAGAAGAGACTCTCACTACAATGAAGATCCCAACTAACCCCTTCACCAAAGGCCACTTCTTCCCTTTCCAAGGGTGAGTAATGCCTTAAACACCCATAAACAACACTCATAATCCAAAGGAACAAGAAATGATACAAAAATCCAAATGCATCCCTAACCCAACACACAATAACAAGATCTAGATACAATAACACTATACAATATTTACATATACTAACTCCATACAAAATTTACATATATCAACACCATACAAGATTTACATGTTCATAAAATCAATAACATACAAAGCTAAAATGCAAGAGTATTTCTCCATGGCAAGAATCCACCAACCTTGGTCCAAGAAAAATGGTAAGAATCTAGTTGAGAAGAATCCCTTATCATTTCCTTTTCCTTCCTCCAACCCTAATTGTCTCTAAAATTAGAGAGTGGGTGAACACCCACTAAGTTTCTCCAAACCCTCTAAAAAGACCCCCAAAAGTGTACTCAAGACCTAGCAATTAATGAGACATTTCCTCTAGTCCTTTGGTCTTACCTTTTGTCTCCCCTCTTAATTGAGAGTATAGTAAGGAGTGTGGGACAAGTTAGATGCATGAGGTCATTTCCATTTCGCCACTTTTGAAAAGTAGGCATTTTAGAGGGCCATAATGGTGATCTAGGCTTTTCCATAGGTAAAAACTAGCCCCCAACACAAGGTATCCCCTAGGGTTAACTAATTTTGGCCAAAAATACACTCTAGGGTCACTTTTGACCCCTCAAAAGTACCCCTAAAGTTCAAATCCGAGTTCTAAATTGATGTGATCCCTACAAGACATCTATATGCAAGTGGGATTAATATATCATCCTATAAGGTTTGGTGATTCTTTCCCAAGCCCTAATTTGACATGTCACCATCCACATGGACAATACAAGTGTCAAGTGACACCAAAAAAATACACATCACATTCACAATGACATGTCCAAAAAACAACATGAATTTAAACTATTAACACACATTCAGATTATATTTACAACAAAGATCACATTACAATGAGGTTTCAACCCCTTATTGGATTAAACCTTGGCTTACTCAATTCACATGTGTTTAGCCTTGATTCTTTGAATAATTCCATGGTTCTCTTTCTTGCACACTACACTCGAGTATCAGTAGTCCAAGATAATAAAATCACATGCAATATACATATTAAATTCATACTTAGCAACATTAATCAATAAGCATAATTAAATTCCTAATTACAATTTTCATACAAAAATGTTTAAAATATAATAATTCCATAATCATCATGACATAACATCCATGAAATAATCAAGTCTAATCATGATCCGATCTTCTCATCAATTCACTTATCTAAACATATATAATCAAAATCAACCACATGTTCTAGGTCTAATTCATATCAAAATGTAATCCATACAATATAATCATCATTATAAACATAATATCTCGAGTCTCTATTAGGATAATCAAAAAGTGTATCAATGTATCAAAATAAGTGTATCAACTGAGCTATGATGGGTCGGGGTGAGGCCTCACAGTCATGGACATCAATAATATAAACTGCTTGTCTTTGTTCTACCTATTAGAAAAAAAAATTGTACATAAACTCTAATTAAAAAGGCATGGGGTCTAACCATACACAAATCATAAACAATGAAATAAGAAAGAGCCATAATACATATTGGTAATATAAAGAGAATGCTCATGATATTCACTACTATGTCCAAATTTATATCTCTCAACTCATCAACATCATTACCACCATTCTTATTTGAATTCTACTCAAAGATATAAGCAATAGGAAAAATGAAAATAAATAGTTATAGTTCTTGTCTTCAAACTAATAAAATATCAAATTATAGAAAACATGTGAAAGAAAGTGAAAAAAAAATGGTAATTAGACATATATTTAAGTGGTATTATGAGGTAACCATGTCTTTTGACATATCCAATTTTCTCTCTCTTCACTTCTAACCAAAATTTCAATCAAAAAATTAATGTGTCTCTTGTTTATGCACGTGATTTATTGAATGTATCTCTTTTTTATGCTTGTAAATTGTTGTGGGTGTTATATTTAACAGATATATGATACAAAATGGTTCACTAAAACTCAGAAGAAGAAAAATGCTCTTGGCTAGCACTTAACTGACATAACTATTGCTAAGGCTCAAGCTTAGAAAACGCAAACAATTCCAGAATATGTCATTTATGGTTCCGAGACCAGGGATTTTACATGGTGACTTTCGATGCATCTAAATTTTATGACGTAATACAATGTGCCAGATTCATAACTGGGGCAAGGGAAATCTAAAATCAAATACAAAAAAGTTACAATCCATAGCCTTACCTCAAATCAGGCTTTTTTTAATCCATGCAAGTTACAATAGAGCCCTAGAATTTATCACGGCAACACATTTTCTCAAACATAACTTTGCAAACTACTAAATTTTTGAATGCACTAACAATTATTGATTTGAATTCTGATATCTTGCACATAGATTGGTTTAAAGTTTAACTTCTTTACTACAGTGACTACCATGTTTTAGCATACCCTACACATACATTGGATTACTGAAGCATAAGGGAAAATTGTGGCATAATCATTTTTGAATGAGACAAAACAAAACCAATCTTCTTACGTGTTTGTTTCAATCTAATCACAATAAAATAGACAGGTTCAAAATTTTTTAATAGAAGTGATTATTGCATTTCAACATGGCAGCCTAATAGAGCAAAATATCTATAATACTATATGATCTGGGGAAGACAATAAAAAACATGATCACATTAAATAATTGGAAATGCAAGAGTAAGCACATGACATACACAACAAAAGAAAATGTACATAGAGAGTGAATAGTAGAAGCATACACTACAGTAGCAGGAAAGAGTAATGAGCTAAGGATGACAGAAGTATTTTTTTATGCAAACTGAAAGCAAAGGTTGTTGTAATGTCACATTGCAAAAGAAAAAAACAATAGGGAAATCTTTGTGCATCCAACCAACTGTCTTAGTCTAATGATTATATGTAATGTTGAATGGATTAAATTCTTTATTCTTGGTAGAAGTGAATGGAAGGAATAGTGTTGATGTTAGGTTTCATTTATTATTGAATTCAATGGTTTCCAAGATGTGTTGAGGAGTTTGCTCCTTGTTTAATGTTAACTGTTCCTGCATAATCCACTCATACAATAGTGAAATGCTATGTGGAAGGGATGGTCGATAGTGTTCCTTGAGGGAAGTGGGATTTTGAAAGACTTGTTATCATTATATTGTGTATTTCCAATATGTTTGGATGCAGGGCAGACCAAGAGAATGAAGGATCACTCACTGATTGCATGATAACCCGATTTTGAAGGGTCGCTGGTTGAGGGAACAGTCAAGGTCCAAATGATTGGGCCATTGGAGGACCCTATTTCTTTGTATTAATCACTATTCAAATTGGATGCATGGATTTCTTGTGAATTATTAGCTGCTATGTATCCTACAACTGCATCCATAAATTAGCATATACTTCTCTAGGGTTGTAAGCCACTTAGGGATCAAAATAGAGAAAATAAATCAAAATCGTTCTTTGTCCTATTTCCTTTTAACAAAGTCTCAACTATGAATGATACAATACATTTGATGCACTAAGCTATCAATACAAATGGAGCCTAGCTAGAAGCTCACGAGCTATTCATTTGATAACCACAGTCAACATTTCAAAAAAATTGATATCCTTGAGCACAAGCACCAATAACATCAAATAATGGAGTTAAAGCATGGGCTAGGGAATGACACCAGTAGAATGCAATCATTTCAGTGAGCATCTCGAAAATATACAATGGCATCATTAAACATACCAGTAATATCAACAAATGTGAATTCAAACATTTCAAAATAGTGAATCGATATCCTTGAACACAAGCACCAATAACATCAAATAATAGAGATAAAGCACGGGCTAGGACACGACACCAGTAGAATGTGGTCATTTCAAAGACCATTCATGATCAAATAAAATGTAATGCAATGAAGATGAAGATGAAGAAATCACATACCTTCTCTCATGCTCATCTTTCACCCGCGCATTTTCTCCCACTCCTTTTCGTTGCAATCAAAATAAAAATGATTTGGGCATTTCACTTTTTTTTTCATCTATACCCTAAAACTATCAAAATCTTGATAGTCTATTTAAAACCCATCAAAATAGTGACACCATTAGGGCCTCTTACAAAAAAACACCAAATTCGTTAAAAAAAATTATCCGTCAGAAGTTTCTGTCGAAATTTGGCCCCAAATGTAGTAGTGCCTTAGTCCTTCAACCCAATAAGCATTATCATATTTGATTCCTTCAGTTAGATAAATACAACCTTTACCTTTCATATAGAAAGGTTCACCATTCCCAAAACTGACACTCCCACCATCATAGTGCTCAAGATGTTCAAATTTAGTTTTATCACCAGTCATGTGGTGAGAACAACCACTATCAATTATCCAAGTGTCATTCTTGTTAATATGAGAGTAAAGTGTTGTCTTTTCATTATCTTCATTGTCTGACTCATCCTTAATATCAATGTAAACCATTTCATCTTCATCTTCATCACTATCAGAATCTTTTGCAATATTACAAGATTTCTTACTTTTGTCCTTGTAGCTTTTGTGACTCTTGAAATCCTTCTTGCCTTTGTACTTGTTGAAATTTTTCTCATCTTTGTCTTCTTTGTTTGGACACTTAGCAACAATGTGACCAACCTCATTACATGAAAAGAAAGTCAATGGTATTCTTCCTTTGTACTTTCCTTTGGTAGCTCTCTTTGCAAGTAATGCTTCAATGATTTCCAGATCTTCATCATCAGAATCATCATCACTATCAATGTCAATCTATTTTCCTTTTGAGTTTTTATCCATCTTACCAAGGTTTAATTTAGCTTTGAATGTAGACTCAAAGTTTTTAGGATTAGGATAATAATTGACAAAATTGTCCAACTCAAAAGTTGTAATCCTTCCAACCAATGCATCTAGAGTTATATCATTACTGCACCTCATCTCTTGAATAGCTGAAACTCTAATAGAATAGATAGGAATTAAAGTTCTCAATACCTTAATAACCATTTTTTCATCTTCAATTGTTCCACTGGTAGCTTTGATGGAACTAACACTTTTCTTGATTCTTTCACTGTATTTTGTAATGTCTTCTCCTTCTTTCATTTTCATCTGATCAAACTAACCTCTGAGACTTTCTTCTTTGGCTCTCTTTACATTGTCATCTCCTCCATGTATATCATGTAGTTTCTTCCACATATCATAGGTAGTAGGGCAGTCCTTGACTTCATCAAATTCATAATAGTTGAGTGAGGAAGATATTTCAATCATCATTATGTTATGATTCTTCATGTCCATCATCTAATCCACAGACATAGGTCTCGGCAGCTCCACATACTTGTGATCTAGGAATTGCAAACCAGTGTCTCCAATAGTAGATAGATTTAACCTCATCAAATCTTTCCATGCAGTGAAGTTTTCTTTGTTAAGGTTGGGGATCTCCATTCTATAAGACATCTCTGATCTTTAGCTTAGGCCTTGAAACTTTCCCTACAAGAACAAAATGCTCTGATACCAATTGTTGGAAATGAGTTGAGTAACTAAGAGGGGAGGGGTGAATCAGTTACCACAAAAACAAATCCAAGTACCTTAGATGTCTTAATTAAACTTATCATTGTTACTCGGTTAACATAGATATGTTGTTGTCACTCGGTTAACATAGCAATCTTAAGATATTAATTGTGATTATCCTTTAGTGATTAATTGCAGAAACATAAAGCATAAAGAAAATAACATGTCTACAAATGACACCAAGATTTAACATGGAAACTTAATTTGGGAAAACCACCAATTGCAACTAGTTACTATTTTTCACTCTTCTAAAGTGAGCCCTGTTAGGAGCCAACCCTGTTAAAGGTTACAAAAAACATTGTTAGGTGTGACCCTGTTAGGTGTCACCTTGTGAGAGGATTTACAAAAGACTGTTAAGTCTACTCTGTAAAGATATTTTGGATCACTATTACAATTGTTAGAGAGTAACAATGGGTTGACTTGTTTGACAAAGAAACTATCTTTGTTGATTCAGATCTATGTTCTGGCTTTATACTAGATCCTTAATAATCAAATATTCTATTGTAGCTCTGTCTAAATGTTCTGTCTTTAATCAGAATCCCATCTGATTTCACCTTTGCTCTTCATATCACAAACTCACACACATCTTACACATTCAATCTAAACTTGACCTTGTATATATATGATAGGCCTTGTCAAGTCGACTTGAATAAACTTCCAAATCAATAATAAATCTTAAGTTTGTCGATTGCATATAACCAATTAAACATAAAATGTAAACTATTGTTAGTCAGCTGACACTAAATGTATAACTCAGTCAACACTATAATCCTTCAATGCCCAATTGTTACTGTAATGCCCAAGTGAACTCGGTTAGAACTAAAAATCACTTTGGTCTTCTTCAATACCTGAGAGAACATTACATACATTGATTGTACTCAGTTTAGGTATAGACATTTGTGTAACATCACTACATTTTTGTAAACATCAATGACAATACACAATTAAATAATTTTCTTCAATAGGTTGATGTTAGATACAGTCATTCATGTGGCATCTTTATGTAGCATTCTCATCCATTGGACCCAAATATTGGAAGTAGTACTTTCCTCTAGTTTTCTTGAGCTCCTTAGTGTTGAGGTTTCATTCCAAATTTGTAGGGTTTGTGTGTGGTAACTCTTCTGTCCAATCAGCATTGAATTGTGGGAGAAGTTGGAGTTTCATCTCAACTAATGGTCTTCTTCTTTTCTTCTTCTTCCAATTTTGTTGCATGGGTGTGTCCTCAACCTCACCATACTTGTATTGAATTGATTTGTGTACTTTAACTTGCATTTTTTTGGTTGCATCTATCCTCTTGTATGTTCTCCTTATCTTTTTTCTTAGTTTTGAGATTCCAAAGTTATGTCTCTCATTTAGAGGTATCCTCGGTACTATCCATTAGAGAATTATTTTCTTGTTTTACTAGAGGGTTTGGTATTGTTGAAGATTCAGAATAGAAATGTAGATAGGCAACAAAGAAAATAAATGAACAAGGAGACACAACAAATTATCATGGAAAAACCCTCCAAATTGAGGGAGAAAAACCCAGCCATAAAATATCACTTATATTAAAAAAATATCAAAACATATGATATATTTAATATTGTTAATCACTAAACTATACTAAAAAACAATCATAACTACACCTCTCTAGATGAATGTGTATACCTTCGATCTCCTTCAAGTACAAATAATCATCATAATCGCATTTGATTAGCATTGAGATGTATTTTTATGCTTGTCTTTACTCTTCATCATTTTGAGAATGAAGGTTCATATAGTTACAAAAAATAATGACATTTCATATTTACAATTAAAGATGACGAGACACCCACAAAAAGATAACTCCTAACGCCATAAAATCAACTCCCCATCTTAGATAGGGGGGTTTCTTTTCAGATATCCATGTCATGGAATCTCTCAACATGAAACCCACAATGGATATACCAATTTTTAGAAAATATTTTTTATCATCGAATCTCTCGACATTATAATGTCATGGAATCACTCAACATGACGTCCACCATGGATACTGCCATGTGTGTAAAGAAACATATACACAATATCTCTTGATGGAACCACTCATCATGATGTCATCATGGACTCTCTCAACATGATTTCCACCATGGCTAATCCATGAGTGGAAATATAAAAAACCCTCAAGGGATTTCACCTCATATTTCTCCGTCTCAGATAAATATACACTACAAGAGCTTTCACCTCATATTTCTCCATCACATAGAAATATACATTACAAGGGTTTTTACCTTATATTTCTATGTCATATAGAAATATACATTAAAAAATTATTCATGATCATGTGACGCCCTTTGAAGCTCCAAGCACTTGCATCAACTATTGACCTCCTCGCACAAGATTTCTTGCAAAGCTTGGCTTAGAGGAATAGTTTCCAACACACACCTTCAGAAATTATGACATGTTAGAGTCCAAGACTATCCACCTCAACCTCATCCCATATCACCCTATTCTAAATAAGTTTTTTGAGCTACCAATGTCAAATCCAGATTTAATGTGCAATTTTATTCTCTGCAGATAAAGATTTTTTCCAAGGACTTTAGCACCTATCCTTGCAACACTGCAACCCACTTAGCTAACATCTTCACTTCTTCATATAACTCCCTCTTGATCCTTGCCTCAGAGATTGCAAATAAATTCTATGTTACTGAACTCCCCTCTAATGACTAATCTTAGAACCTTATTCCTCTCAACTCATGCCTTGAGTTCTTGGAATTTAACTCCCTCTGAATGTCATTTCCTCCTTTTAGTAGTTGATCGCAGTTATGGGTTCTTCTTTGTTTAGTGTCTTCATCTTTCTCAATTTCCTTTCTAATACAAAATCTCCATCCAAGGCTGACCCAACCTTGTTATGTGTCATCAAGTTAGACACGTGAATACAAGCTAAGTCTTCATGTATGTTCATTTCTCTAGTTGTTATAACTTCCTCACTATATTTCTTAAGCTCTTCCTCCTTTGAATTCCTTATGTAATTTTGGATAATTAATACACCATCCTTTTTCTCCTCAATTCATCCTGCATTTTAGAGAGATTAATAATAGTTCATATAATCAAACTAACTTGAAGAGGAATATATGGACCAATGCTAAAAGCATACATGATTCACTATTCCTAATATTATTGCATGAATTACTCATGATCATTATTCAAAGGTACAACCATAAAATATTTATCCCTTTATTACTAATCAATTTAGCAATGCCCTTTCAGATTTTGATCTTCATATCTTTCCCTTCTATCAGCAACATGGTCTATTTTACCATATTAACACTATAATGATCCCCTCCAAGATGATCTCCATGACTCATTGGGAGTGGAACTCTATGTGTTGGTTGGTGATCATTGAGCGTTCATCCCAGCCTTACTACAAAAATCCAAGCAACTGTCACCCATGCAAATTGAAGCCAAACCAGCAATACCCCCCAACTCACCAATGGTCTAAATTGAAGGCGTACCTCTAATATAACACCTCTCATATACTGACTATTATAACTAAGATCAGATCTTCTATACACTTATGAGCATGAAATAGGTCTATAATAGGATTACACCCCCAATGCACCCTTTAACCTTACCAAGGACCACTACCAAAGTTGTAAATCAACCCAATATCAACTCATCATTGGTGTATATCAACAAAGATGGTGGAAATGATAAGTGTACAATTTTTAATATCTTCAAGGAATGATTTTGTTCTTCCAAATGTTATATCATCTCTAGTTTAATCAATTCAGCCTCAATGGATATAATATCACCCTCTATGAGCAATAAAATGAACTTCTGCAATACTCATTGGCTGACAATATTCCAGTCACTTCTTCTACCAAATACAAGATGACACATAGCTAACAAAAGTCTTAGAGTATGGGTTGTCTCAAATAGACAAACACTCTTTTTTTTTATTGACAAATTAGATGAGCATCATCTTCAATCATACAGTAAATATTCAAGACTCACAAATTTCCTCATTTCCATTTTTTCTACTTTCGAATGGTTTGGAACGGTAAATAAACTAATGCATGAGTAGAGATAAATTATTATATATTGGCTATTTTCTAACATTCCCATCTCTACAACTTACTTAGCATCAAAGATATACATGAAGCTTTAATTCCACTACAGTTGAAAAGAAACCATCAACTTCTATATGCACGATTAGAGTTTTATCTCCAGAATCTATACATTGCATGATTCTGATATAGTCGTTACTTAGAGCATGGCGAAAAATGGATAAGGTGAAGATTGAAATAAATCTTCACAACTTGAAGGCTTTCACTTCTTAGCCAAATCTGATCAAATCTTTTCTAAACCTAGCTCTGATAACATGTTGAAGATTCAAACCATAAATGTAGATAGGCAAAAAAGAAAATAAATGAACAATAAGACACAAAAAATTATCTTGGGAAAACCCTCAAAATTGAGGAAGAAAAACCCAGCCATAAAATATCACTTATATTAATGAAATATCAGAACATTTGATTTACAATATTGTCAATCACTAGACTGAACTAAAAACAATCATAACTGCACCTCTCTAGATTAATGTATATACCCTCAATCTCCTTCAAGAAGAAATAATAATTAGAATCACCTAAAAATACCATCAAGATGTATTTTTATGCTTCTCTTGACCCTTCATCATTTTTATAATGAAAGGTCAGACAATTACAAAAAATAATGACCTTTCATATTTACAATTGAATGTGAACATACACCCACAAAAAGATAACTCCTAACGCTATAACATCAATAGGTGCTAGCTTTATCTGAGTTCATTTGATTAGTTCTATACTTTTTATGACTCCTTTTGGAGTTGAAAGACATTCTAGAACTTCACTCTTTTTGATGTCAAGTGGCTCTATTTCTTGATGTGGCATCTTGTCCAACCCAAGATATGGAACTCCCTTCATTGTCTCTTCATTAGTCTCTTCTTCAAGTGTTGTTTGGAATTCTCCCTCTTTCCCTTATTTCTTTTTTTTTTTCATGTTCTTCACCAATTCCTATGCATTTTTTTCTCTTTTCATCTTCACTTCCTTTTCCTATGGCTCATTTGGAAACTCTTCATTATTCACACCTCTATGGGTTTTACCCATAATATTTCCTTCATGTCTCAAGGAAACTATCATTTGCCTACTTCTTCTCTTTCCAATAACTCTATAGGCCACTTCACTCTCTTTTTCATTTTCCAACCACCTCCTTGTCTTATTTCTTCCATCCATTGCTTCACCAAGAGTTTACATTTTTCAAGAGTGCACCTTAACTCTATTAAATCTCTAGCCAACTTTGTATCTTTCTTTTTTTATTTGTCTTTACTTCTCTTTCTTCCTTAAACATATTCTAACTTAATATGTACCTTATATATTAAATCTATAATACCAAAAATGATGTAGAGAAAGGACTACAATTCAAACAAATACATACAGATCTATAATGGTCTCATCAATGCAATCTAGATGCATCATAGATGCTCATTCCTAGGGTCCTTGCCACTACTCCTATTAGGAGAAAAATATTTTCATAATTTTCCAATCCCATTAAATATTAACTTAGTAATCCTTTTCCCATGAATTTTATAACCTTTCAAAATACCACTCTCAATTAAACAACTCAAACTATGCACTAACACACCAAAATCTCATTGCCAAGGACTGAAAAGTGTCTCTCTTTAGGCCTAACAATAGTACATACTTCAAATTTTTTTACTTCTAGATATGACCATTCCTTCTCAAGCCTTACAAAATTAATTGAGAGTTTTTCCAACAAATGTTTTCATTGATAAAACCAAAACAAAATATTATTAACACCAAACCCTCATTGAAGTAGATTTTAAAACTGTCACACTGTAATCTAAAAACAATATGCATTAATAACTTGCACAAATGAATGAATCAAGAGCTATCCTTTTAGAGGATTTTGGGAAGTGTTTGTACATAATTTCCATAAGGTTTAATCAATTTTCAACTATGGAAATTCATTTTATGAATTAATTTTACTTCCTGAAAACCCTAGGTATAAAGAAAATGCTATAACTTCTTTGATTCTTAATGAAAAAATTTCAAAACACCTAAAAAATAAATCTAATTCGATGTAGTCTATTTCCCCCATGTGTACGGGTATATAATTTGTATGAATATATCGTACAATGCACATTTTTAGATTGTTATACAAAAAAAAAAACTCAAGAAAATAGTCTATTCAAGAGCCAAATCAAGTTTTTTGACATTCAAGAACTTCAAAATTCCTTCTTGTCATAAAAATCAGACCTTTTACATCATTTTTCCTCATTTATATCTCCCTCAACTTATTTCTATCAATTACAACCAAAGTTGCATTTTGTTATGACAAGGTTGCAACTTATTTTCATGACAACATTACAACATTTTTTGCAATTTTTCAAATTTTTCATAAAATAAGGCCCATATGGCCTAATATGACCCAAGAAATCCTTTTGACACAAAAAAAACTTTAAAATTAAGGTGGAAAACAAAATCCAACCTTGTACAAGAAAAAACATCACTAGGAATTTCAAATTAAGTTTTCTGGCAGTAACTCAAGTATTTGAATTCCTAAACTTCAACATCTATCTAAAAGAATTCAAATGGACACCAAGGGTCCCTAAGAACCTAAATCAAGAAAAAATAATACCTTAAACACAAAAATTTTAAAAATATATATATAATGACTTAGGATGCACCTGCATCACTCATGTAGGCCAAAGCCTTTGCCTTGATAGTTCACGTTCTTAGGCATGTCATTTAAAGTGGGATGCTTCTTATTTTGGAAACATGATGTGAGTCCATTATAAGATATAGGAGGAAGGGTGGTGAATATAATATTTTATAATAAAAGAGAGCCAACATAGGTTAAGGTATGTGAACTAAAGGGATAAAGTGATGGTGGGTGGATGGTTTTGATAGAGGATTGTAAATAATTGTATTGTATACTAGATGGGATGCTATGATTTTGATTTGGATTGGAGGATAACGGATCATGAGGTATATTATATGGGATGGTAGGATCTTGATTTGGATGATGAGATGATAAGGTATCTTGAGATGGACTATGTAGGATGGTAAGATCATGACCTGGATGAGAGGGCATTTCAACATTCTTTGGAACAAGCTCTTGGCATGATTGGATTGGTATGGATGGTGTGATTGAAAAGTGTTGGATTCACTCTTCATATGGAGTGGATTAAATGATGGAAGTTTATTCAAATAGGGTGGATGGAAGGAGGATGGATTAATTAGGTTCATTAGATTGGGGATGGATAATGATAGGAGGAGAAGATGGTGATTGGAGTTTGATGATTTTAATGGTATTAGGTGTTGGAAGAGGAATGATAGAGATGGGAGGAAGGGCTTAATCACTAGTGGCCTAACATGATGGAGTGGGGTGACATGAATCGATAACTTTAGGATCTAGATTTTGTCATGTCTTCTATTTTATTAGTCCTTGGAGACATCTAGAATGAGATACTTATGTATTTTAGATTTAGGTATATGGTTAAAACAAAATAGGGGATTGGATGGAGATGGAGGATTTATCATAGATGGAGGATTATAAATATGGATTGGGGGATCTAGATTAGATGGAAGATCAAAATTGGATAGAGGATTATGATTGGATGGAGGATTGAAGTATGATGGATTGGATGGATGATTAATGATGGTGGATTAGGAATAGTTGGAGGATTAGGATTATGGATTGCAAATTGTATTGGGGGGTAATAAGAAGGTGGATTTGGAAAAGGGATGAAGTTAATAGTATTTTAGTGTAAAGATGGAGGTTAGGATATATTGTGGAAGAATATAGAAGAATGCATATTGGATAAGGATGATAAGTTGAATTTTTGGATGGATGAGATAATGGGTTTTCCCTTTCCAAAGGTATGATAAGGATTACTAGTGGATATGCTAGGATGCATGATGGTGTAGCTTGGATGAAGAATCACATTTTAAATTATATATGGAGAAAGCTTCATAGTGATATAGTCTCAAGGTCTTCAATTCCATACTCATATTGATCAACAATACTTTCATCATCATCAAAATGGGGTGGATTAGAATAAAATTTATGATTAATAAATTCATCATAATAAGATTACAGCATGACACCTTGTTGAGGAGTTAGATGGGGATGAAGGTGGATGAATTACTAAAGCTCATAATAGGATTGAAAATAATCTTGAACTAGGATATGATTAATCTCAAATTAAGATGTAGACTAAGCTTTGATTAGAATGGGAATTACGTACAAATTAGGATGAGAAAAAATATCAAATTAGAATGGATGATGACTCTAAAGAAGATGGAAACAAAATGGAGGTGACAAGAATGACCCATTTAGCTTAGGATATAGGGGGATATCCAATGGGGGTTTTGGACTAGGAATAACAAGGAATACCTAAGGTATGAAGGGTAAATACTCCCTATATTTTTAATGGGAGAAGATATGTCCAAGCATAGAGTGATTAATTTCAAGGATTGATTGATTGGGAATCAGAAAATCCACTGAAATGAACAAATATTTTTCCAAGGTGTAAAACTATTCTACTAAAGGATGGAGTGATGACAACTAATTGAAAATGCCAAAGTGATTAATGAATCCACACAAACAAGATTGAATATATCGAGTGAATTAGTAAATTCACTAGAGGATAAAAAAACTAATATCAGGCATACCCACTGAAGTGGAGAGAAAATCCAATCAAAATAGAGAAAAATCATGAAGCTTATTGCAATTTTGCCAAAGGATTAATCGACTAAGATTAAAAAAATCCACCAAAATGGATAGAAAACATGTTCAAAATAGATAAAATATGTTGAATTCTAGGTTGATTCTATTGAAGGATGAACTGGAAAAGATTAGGAAATTTTGGAAAAGTGGATAGAAAATTCACTCAAAATAGAGTGAATTCACTAAATTACAAGGTGGTTATGTTGAACTAGGAGGATGAATAGCTAGACTAAGATGGAAAAAGGATTGAATACAACAAAAAATTAGACAAATACGTGACTAATATTGGACTTAGTGGAGACAAATACAAGATATACACAAGAAGATATGAAATAAATTCTCACATGTCTATTATTAGTCAAAGGGAGTGATGACTCTATGTTGGACCACACTGTAAGTGTTAATACTTCTTGAGGTTGGTGTGAGACTAATACAAGAGCATCTTGGGTTCTTAGCAATCCTGTATCAACCAAAAATATGTTTTTGGGTTCGGTAGCTTGTGGGAGACTTCTCGTTAAAGTGCTTGGTAGCTGCTCTTGTTTTGTTGGTTGAAGGTTTGTTGGTTCGTTCACCGATCGAGATTGGTTACTTGTTTTGGCTGGCTTCACTGATGGGTCTTGGTGGTTGTTCTTGACTCCTCAGTGGTTTCACTGATTGGTCTTTGTTTCTCAGTAGTTTTACTCACAAAGTTGGTTTTTGGATGTTGGATCTTGTGGCTGACATGTTCATTTAATTTTTGTAGCATAATTAATATTGGGGTATCTCATTGGGATTCATGTGGACCTAAATCTAGGTTGTTGTTTTTTCCTATGTTGAATCTTTAGGATCTTTTGAGCCTGACCTTTTTGGTATCCTTTTGTATAAAAGTATAGATAGTAGATTTGGAGGCAGTTCTAGGTCAATAGATAGATAGTAGATTTGGATCAAGGGTTTGTGACCTTGCATGTAAGAGTACTTTTTTTTAAAGACTTTTGATGTATTTGGTCATAACCAGGAAGGCCTTATAGCCTGACATGTATGAAGTTTTATGAAATTATATAAATTTTGTATTCCTTCTCTCCTTCTCTATGTTTTAAATATTTCATGTTGTATTCTACAAGCTGGTTTGGTAGCTGGGAGTACCCTTGGCTCTAGTTTCTATCCCTCCTTGCATCAGATGGTATCAGAGTGAAGGTTAGGTCTGAGGTTCCTTCTTATAAATACTAGTTGGTTGATTTTTTTTGGGGTAGAAGATTCTAATCTGACCTGCAATTGCAGAGGATTTCAAGATGGTTCATGGGAGAGGAAATGCAGATCTAGACTTAGATGATATGATAAGAGAGATTGTTGTGAGATTAGAAGTTGTTGAGACAGCCCAACGCTAAGGAAGACATCTCAAGGATGTTAGTGATGATGAATTTGAGGAAGTGCAGAGAGAAGTCACACCTACACCTATGATGGATCAGGAAGAATAAATTTTCCTATGAGCTTTGATAAGTTTGAAGTCCACACCTTAGTTTAATCCCTCTGAGTATAGTGGAAAGTTGGATTCAGATGAATTGATAGACTGGACAACCAAAATGGAGAAATACTATGAATACGAGAATGTAATAGAGGAAAAAATGGTGAAGATTGCAAGCACAAAACTGAAAGGCCATGCATCCTTATGGTGGGAGAATCTGCAATTAGATCAAAAGGAGGGTAAAGACAAGATCAAGGTATGGGATAAGATGATAAACAAGTTGAAAGGAAAATTTCTACCTTGTGATTACCAGATTAACCTAGTTAGGAGAATGCAAATTTTGAAGCAAAAAGATAGATCTGTGAAAGATTACACCAAGGAATTTCACAACTTAGTTATCAGATCTGGACATGCTGAGGATGAGGTGGAAAGAATAGAAAGATATTTGAATGGGTTAAGGAGTTCTATAAAAGATCAGATCAACTTGGTAAAGATGGATAGTATTGAGGAGACTTATCAGTTTGCCCTAAATTATGGGGAGAAATTGAACAAAAGACATGAACAAAGACAAAGAGGAAGAAATGGTAGATTCACTAGAGGAAGAGGTAGATCTTATGGTGAAAAAAGTATATATGATCAGGACAAGACAGATCAAGACACAGATCAAGACAAAGGCAAGACAGAGTCAAAAGGTGGAATTTCATCCGAGGAAGAGGTAACTACTCCTGAGGTGGATATAGAAAAAGAGGGTTCCAAAGAACTTGTTACAATTGTGGAGAAGAGGGACATTGAGCATTTGAGTGTATACATGCAAGCAAGAAAGTTGGTAGTAGAAAAAATGCTTTGGTGCAAGAAGAGTCACCAATGAACCAGAGAAGGAAGTAAACCTAATGTTCTAAAGAATATTATGGAGTGAGAACAATAAGAAATATTTTTTTTAAGACCAGATGTAGAGATGCAGAAAAAGTTTGGAAAGTGGTTGTTCATAGTGGAAGCTAGGAGAATCTGGCATCTAAGGAAATGGTCACCAAGTTGCAGTTGGAAAGAATAAAGCACCCAAAATCCTATGAGATTTCATGGATCAAGGATTAGCATACACTTATGGTGAGTGAAAAATGTTTTGTGAATCTGAAAACTGGAAAGTATTATGATAAGGTGTTGTGTGATAATATGCATATGGATTATTGTCATATTTTATTGGGTAGACCTTGGCAATATGATAGACATGCTATACTTGATGGAATATTTAATAAGTATACTATTTGGGTTGATGGTAAGAGACAAATATTATTACCTTTAGTTGATGAATCTATTGGTGAGATAGAAGGTAGGTAGTTTTTTAAGGATCTGAAGAGAAATGATGTCTGTTATGCTTTGATTCCTAACAAACCAAGTGAGAAAATAGAAGATAAAACTTCTGAGGAAGTTGAAAGGTTTCTTATCGAGTACAAGGAGATCATTTCAGATAATGTACCTGATGGTATCCACTAATGAGATATATTAGTCATTGTATGGATCTGATTCCTGGAGCTATTTTTCCAAACAAGGCACCTCAACGATTGACACCTACTAAGAATGAAGAGCTCAACTGACAAGTTAATGAGTTTCTGCAAAAAAGTTTGATCAGATAAAGTTTGAGTCCATGTACAGTACTAGTTATGTTAGCACCTAATAATAATGGAGAATGGAAAATGTGTACTAATTCAATAGTTATTAACAAAATCATAGTTAAGTATCGGTTCCCTATACTGAGAATGGAGGATATAATGGATTGTTTGAGTGGAGAAAATTATTTTACTAAGATTGATTTGAAGAGTGGATATCATCAGATCAGGATCAAAGAAGGTGATGATTGTAATACTTCTTTCAAGACAAAAGATGGTTTGTATGAGTGGTTGGTTATGCCTTTTGGTTTAACTAATGCACCAAGTACTTTTATGAGCTTAATGAATGAGGTTCTAAAGAAATTTTTGGGTAAATATTTTAATGCATACTTGGATGATATTCTAATATTCAATAAGACCAGAGAAGAGATTTTGATGCATATAAGACAAGTGTTGTAGAGATTGAAAGAGGAAAATTTGTTGATTAATTTGAAAAAGTGTTCTTTCATGAAAGAAGAACTTGTGTATTTAGGCTTTGTGATTTTAGCTGATGGTTTGAAGATGGACCCTAAGAAGGTTGAAGCTATACTTGATTGGCCTACACTTGAGAATGTTAGTGAGGTAAGATTATTTCATGGATTAACAAGTTTTTACCAAAATTTTATCATAAATTTCAGTTCAATTTGTAAAGTTGTGACTAAGACAATGAGAGGAGAAAAGAAATAATTCAAGTGGACACATGGAGCTGATAAGAGTTTTGAGATTTTCAAGCAGAAGGTTTTTGAATTTCCTATGTTAGACTTACTTGATTTCAATAAGGTATTGCAAGTTGAGTGTGATGCAAGTGGCAGTGCAATAGGAGTTGTATTGACTCTAGAAGGTAAACATTTTTCTTTCTTTAGTGAGAAGTTGAATGATGCTAAGAGGAAATATTTTGTATATGATCAAGAATTATATCTTATTGTTCAAGCACTGAATAAATGGAGACATTATTTGGTACTGAGTGAATGTGTGTTGTATACTGATCATAAGGCTTTATAATTTTTGGGTAGTCATAATAAGTTGAATCAGAGACATATGAAATGGGTAGAGTATTTGCAGAGTTTCACATTTGTGATAAAGCATAAGAGTGGAGTTTCTAATTGAGTTGTTGATGCATTGAGTAGGAGAAGATCTTTGTTGATTTAAATGAGAATTGAGGTTCTTGGTTTTGATGATATGAAGAATTTGTATGAAAGTGACCTTGATTTTTTTGAGCCATGGAGAATGTGCAGAGCACCTATTCCAGATCAACCAAGTATGAAGACTATTTCATTCAAGAGGATATGTTGTTCAAAGGTATTCAGTTATGTATACTAAGAGGATAAATGAGAACCAATTTGATAAAGGAGAAACATATTAGTGGTTTGGCTAGACATTTTTGTATTGATAAGACATTGAGTTTGCTTAAGGAAAGGTATTTTTGGTCTTAGTTGTATAAGGATGTTCAGAAATTTGTGAAGAGTTGTGGCATTTGTCAAGTTTTAAAAGGAGTAAGTTAGAATACTAGTTTGTATACATCAATTTCTATTCCTGAAAAAACTTGGAGTGATATCAGAATGGGTTTTGTTCTTGGCTTACCGAGGATAGAAAGAGGTAATGATTCTATATTTGTTGTGGTGGATAGACTTTATAAGATGATACATTTCATACCACATAGGAAAACATCAGATGTAATGCATATAATAGATATTTTCTTCAAGGAGATTGTCAGATTAAATGGATTACCGAAGAGTATCATCTCTAACCGAGATAGTAAGTTTGCTGGCTATTTTTGGAAAACACTTTGGAAGAAGTTGGACACTAAGTTGAAGTATAGTTCTACATTTCATCCATAGACTAATGGATAAACATAGGTTGTAAATAGAAGTTTGGGTAAATTTTTGAGATGTTTAGCTGGAGATAAATTGAGTAATTGGGATTTGATGTTAGCACAATTAGAGGTTGCATATAATAATTCACTGAATAAGAGTAATGGAAAGACACCTTTTCATATTGTTACTAGCATACAACCAAGAGGTATATCAGATTTGAGAGATATTTCTAGAGAAGAGAAGAGAAGTGTTGAAGGAGAAAAAAATTCTGAATTTATCAAAACATTGCGTGAGGAAGTGAAACATAAGTTGGAGAAAACTAATTCGAAATACTAGGATAGTGCAGATAGATCAAGAAGACATAAGACTTTTGAGATTGATGATGAAGTAATAGTTCATTTGAAGAAAGACAGATTTCTTGTTGGAACATATGGTAAATTGAAGATGAAGAAATTTGGTACTTGCGAGAATTGAGGAAGTTTGACACTGGAAACACTTACGAAATAGAATTACCTAATGACATGGATATATCACCTATACTCAACATTTCAGATTTGTATGAGTATCATGAATCTAATGAAGAAGTGATAGTGTCTAGTGATTATCCTAAGAAACAGATAGAAGAAGTTGAACAAAGTTTGGAACAGAGAGTTGACAGAAGCACCAAAGGAAAGAATTACATGAAATACTTGGTAATGTGGAAGAACATATCGATTGAAGACTCTACATGGGTTTTTCAATCTAAGTTGAATTCAGCTTAGGTTGTACTACACTCATGATTCAAACAATCATTTCTTTTAACCCTAGGTCTCTGATGTAGGAGCATCTTGGGTTCTTGGAAATCTTGTATCAACAAAAAATATGTTTGTTTGTGTTTGGTAGCTTGGTGGAGACTGCTTGGTAAAGTGCTCAGTAACTGCTATTGTTTGGTCAGTTGAAGGTTTGTTGGTTCGTTCATTGATCAAGCTTGGTTACTTCTTTTGGTTGGCTTCAGAGAAGGGTCTCAATGGTTGTTCTTGACTGCTCGGTGGTTTCACCGATTGGTCTCTGTTTCTTGGTAGTCTTTCTCACCGAGTTGGTTTTTGGATGTTGGATATTCTCGCCGACATGCGCATTTAATTTTTGTAACATAAATAATGTTGGGGTGTCTCATTGGAATTTGTGTGGACCTAAATATGGGTCTTTGTTGTTTCCTATGTTGGATCTTTAGGATCTTTTAGGGCTAACCTTTTTGGTAGCCTTTTGTATAAAAGTAGTGTTCTTTTCTTAGATTGGAGGCAGTTCTAGGGAAGCAATTAGATAGTAGATTTGGATTGAGGGTTTGTGACCTCGCATGTATGAGGACTATTCTGTAAATACTTTTGATGTATTTGGCCATAACTAGGAAGGCCTTACAACCCAGAATGTATGAAGTTTGATGAAATTATATAAAGTTTGTATTCATTCTCTCCTTCTCTGTATTAAAAAAGATTCTGTGTTGTATTTTTCAAGTTGGTTTGGTATCTAGGAGTGCCCTTGGCCCTAGTTACTAACCCTCCTTGCATCAAAGACACGTCTTTGTCATGAGTCAATATATAGGGATCTAATGGCATAAGGGCTCACCTTTTCCCTCTTCCCATGAGCCTAACAAGTCCTACCCAAGAAATCCTATCTATACTCAAGGGATTATATTGTGCATTACTTTAAGCATGATATGTACCCTACACCATTGTGAAATATACTCAAAAGGCCTCATGCTAGATTATACATGTGACTAGGGGAGTCCTCTAAAACCCAAAAGGATATGTGAATCACATCCATAAACACTAGCATATTATAAGAAGGTAAAGTATGTTTGTTAAGATGCTCAAACTGACCTTGCATCCCTATCTTGGAATCACCCAAACTTTAGTATTTCGCTAAAGACACAACATTATTGGATTGGGATGCAAATTTTTCTTTCACTTCTTAAGACACCCTATGAACTTTGGTTTGGTTATGCTCCCACTGTAAAATATTTCAGAATATTTGGTAGAAAGCTTTATATCAAAAGGGATGATGAAATAGGAAAGTTTGATGTCAGAAGTGATAAAGGAATTTTCCTTGGATATTCTATAAAAATTAAATCTTATACATGTTTCAAATTGAGATTAAGGAAAATAGTTGAGAGTGCTAATGTGAATATTTATGAGAAGTTTCAGCTTCAATAAATAATGTATGACTGTGATCAGATTATAGATAATAAGGAGATTACTGCAAGACAAGAGGAAGAGAAAACTTTTTAGATTGACAAGGGAATTTAGGTATGCTTGAATGAACCTACTAAGACTCCAAAGAAATCAAGGTATGCTCAGAGAAATCATTCTAAAAATCAGATTATTGGTGATGCAAATAAGGGCATGATGACAATATCTAAGATTAGGAATAAACTTTGTTTGATTTCACAAGTGGAACCTAAGACTGCTAATGAGGCATGTAAAGATGAATCTTGGATTAAGGTGATGCCGAAAGAGTTAGATTAGGTAGAGAAAAACAATAGTTGGGAATTGATTCTTAGACCTAAGCATAAGAATGTAATAGGTACCAAATGGGTTTTCAGAAACAAAATGAATGAAGAAGGCATAGATATGATGAATAAAGATAGACTAGTTTGCAAGGGCTATTCATAGAAGGAAGATATTTTGAAGAAACATTTTCAACTATTGTGAGGTTAGAATTTGTAATATTGTTCTTTTCTTATGTATAACATAAAGACTTTAAGGTATATCAAATAGATGTGAATTTTTCATTTTTGAATGGTGGTCTAGAGGAAGATGTCTACATTGAGAAACCTGATGGTTTGCCTTTGACAAATTATAAAGACATTGTTTTAAAGTTGAAAAAGGAACTATATGGACTAAAACAAGGACCTAGATCATGGTATTCTTGGCTAGACAAGTATATATTATGTCTTGGTTTCAGAAAAAGTAGCATGGATAGTAACCTGTATTTGAGAACTAGTGAAGATGGTATCTTGATTATTTAAGTATGTGTGGATGACATTATTTTAGGAGGAAATGATGAAATGGGGAAAAAAAAATTTGAAGAAATGAAAATTGAATTTTAAATGTCTATGATTGGTGAAATGTTCTTCCTTGGTTTACAAATTACTCAAAGTAAATATCTTATTTTTATTTCTCAAACTAAGTATCTTAAGGAGTTGCTAAAGAAGTTTGTGATGGAATATTGTAAACCTATTGGAACACCCATGGTTACTAGATGCAATCTTACTACTACTGATGAATCTCAAAGTATTTTTCAGACAAAATACAGGTCCATGATTGGAGGTTTACAATATTTAACTCACACTAGACCATACATAGCTAGTGTAGTTGGAATTGTTGTGAGATTTCAAGCTAATCCTAAGGAGACTCACCTTGTTGCAATTAAAAAGATATTCATATATTTGAAAGGGACACTAGAATATGGTTTATGGTACGCAAATTTGGATTATTTTATATTGCATGCTTATACTGATGTTGATTAGGTAGGAAGTGTTGATGATATAAAAAGCACTAGTGGTGGAGGATTTTTCCTTGGAAAATGGTTGGTTTCATGGTTAAGTAAGAAGCATGAATGTATAGCTCAATCCACTATTGAATTACAATATGTAGCTACTACTACAAATTGTTCAAAAATTGTTTAGATGAAGCAAATATTGAAGGATATTGGAATAAGTTTTGAAAAGCCAGTTGTTATTCACTGTGATAATACAAGTATAGTAAACATGTCAGAGAATCTTGTTATGAATTCAAAAAATAAACACATTCAATCAAATATCACTTTTTAAGAGACAAGGTTGTAGAAAAGGAAGTCATATTGGAGTACATCAGTACAAAGGAGAAAATAGAAGACATATTCACAAAACCTTTGCCAAAAGATGCCTTTGAGTATCTTAGAGGTATGCTTGGGGTGAGAACCCCTCCTTGTAAGAACTATATGATGGAGTAATGCATCATTATATTAGTTATCAGAGCTATACTATTCACTGGACTTGATGTTTGGATCCACTCCTCAAGGGGAGTGATCACAGGAACACAAAAAAACATATTTGGGTGATCAAGCACCTAGTTTGTGGTAGGCGTGAAGATTTGAAAAAGATGCACTTTGTAGTGATAGGATGTGAAAAAAGGGAAATAATTGTGGCACCCTTTTCCATTAATTTCAAAAGGGGATAAATTCAAGTGAGAAATCCCTACTACCTTAGGGGAAGTTGTGAAGAGGATATTGAGAAAGTTGTATTAAGAAGGTTGCGTTCGGTTTGATGGTTTTTCACATATGTTTTCATCAATTCCAAAGGGGGAGATTGTTGGAATTGTTTTTGTTTGAGGTGTTGAAATTCATGTTTTTTCATTGATGTCGACATATGTTTCACTTGGAAGTTTTTGAAAGGCTAGTTATCACAGGTATAGGCAAGATTGACAGTTGTGTATAGTTAGTGTATAGTGTTTTAGTATATGCAAGCATGGAGTTGTGTAGAGGGAAGTATTTACACCTTATTTCTAAGATCTTTGTATTTGATATTTCCATTTGCATGAGTTATAGTTGTTTTGGAGAAGACTAGTTACAAAGCAGTGATAGAGGATTATGACAAAGATGGTCTCTCAGTTTTTGGGATAACTTGGATGCGAGCATGAGTTATGGCATGTGAGCTTAAGGAATGATAGAAGGCACATGAGAAAACATTTTTTTTATTCTTGTGTAACTATATTCTTGGTGATGTCATCTAAGGCATGTGGACTTGTGAAGACCTATTTAAAGCCCACCCCAAAGATCTAACATGCTTAGTGAATGGTGAGCGTGATTTATGGATCTTGGCATGTAACTAATGATTTGTATTTTTATTTACTTGTTTAAGGTATCGTGTGTATCTTAGAAAGGGACTATGTAATTATTTGTGCATTGGGAAATTCTTAATAGGACAACCTAATTTCTTATTGTATCTTGTACAAAGGAAAGTAGTGTCTTGATGCAAAAAAGTAGGGATTGGATGTTGCGAACATGTGGATGCAAAAGTTGGTGGATGTAGAATAATGATTATGTTTGTAATACACTTCATTGATAAAGCAAGTTGCTATCAAACAGTTCATTTTTATAAGTATGATTTCATACTTCTTTTTGGATAGTGGATCTAGAAGGTGGGTTTAACCTTCAAATTTGAGAAGTGTGCTTGGGTAGTGAGCTCTTCAATTCATTCAAATCCTAACATGGTTGAAAGGACTCCTAATAGGGTATGTTCTTTAACAAGGACTTTGTACTAGATGTAATAATTATCTCCTAATAAGGCTATATCTCCTAACATGGATACAATATTTCTAGTGCATTATTTGTGGGTATTAATTCCCAACAGTGTGTTTCCCTTAACAAGGTTTTCCTTGATAATAAATACTTGTGTTATGGTGTTATTCTTGAAGTGTTCAGATTTGCATTAAGTAATTGGTTTATAAATTTAAAGTTCAAATATTTGGGCACACAACTGATTCACCCCCTCTCTCATTTGTGTTGATAGACTATTATTCCTAAGATGATAGTGTACCCTGGACCATAGTGAAATATAGTCAAAAGGACTTAGGCTAGATTATACATGTGACTAGGTGAGTCCTCTAAAAACCAAAATGATATGTGAATCACATCCATGAATACTAGCATATTACAAGAGGTAAATAATGTTTGTTAATATGCTCAGATTGATCTTGCATCCCTATCTTGGAATCACCCAAGATTTCGTATTTCTCTAAAGACAATATGATTGGATTGGGATACAACTTTTTCTTTCACCTCTTTATATACCCCATTGATGCATGTGCTTGAGGTCATCCTTTGGGTGATGAAATCCCTAAGAAGACCTCATAAAGGGAAGGAAATACTAATCATTTATAATATCCAAGATCATACAAGAATACAATAATAGAGAATACACACAATATAGCACTCTTGGGATAAACACATAAGAAATTAGGTATGTTTGTGCTTTTGATACCTAGACTCATACGCAAATGAAAGGCTAAAGAATATATCAACAAACAGACAACAAACACATCAAATAGATTAGTTGGCCCTTTAAAACTGAAGTGTTTCAAGATTATTAATAAATATGTAATCTTTGACTATGATGGTATAAGAATATATATTAGTAGTTTGATATTTTGTAATTGATAATCAAGTACAAGTTGCACAATAAAAGAATTAGATACCAAAAAATGATCAAAGATAGATATGTGTTAACCTAAATGGGTTATAACACTCACCCAACCAATATTTTAGACAAGCAAAAATATGAAGGAAAATTCCATTGAAAATTGATTGGTTATAACTTGATGTTATCATTGATTTGTAGAGAAAGTTCACTTAGACATGGTCTATGTGAACTTTTTGAATGAAAAATAAAATATACTAAACCAAACTCAAATCCACTAATTTATACCACAAATATCTATCTATGTGTACAAAAAAAATGTGAATCCAAAAGTTACTGAAATTGTAATGAAAATAATCAAAAGAAAAAAAATCATTAAATATTAGGATAGAAAAGAGATCAAACCATCATAAAATATATTGAAAATAAAGTATTAAAATCACCTCATTGAATACATACTCTCAAATATGTTTAATTTAATGTGTTCTCACAATAATTTTGGCAGCATAACATTTCTCTTGGATTCAAAATGCAAGTGATGATGAAAAGTGGCTAAGTGTGGGAGTATAAATGAGAAGACATGAATTGGAGAGTTGAGATTGATTGCATGAGATCAAAGGTGGAGGGTAAATTGGTCATGTCAAGGCATGAGAGGTTATCAAGTGGTAGCTGTTGTCACTGAGGTGTGCACCCTTGCTGAAAGCTTCTCTAACAGCAACCTAGTGAAACATGGAATCAACCTCCAAGCTGTGGGACTTGAACTATGAGGTTGAATCTCCGGAGAAGGCCGGCTTCCTCTACTATCAGGATGCA
>MU223805.1:925062-942488 GCA_018584345.1 Thuja plicata | reverse complement strand
AGACTATGCGACAAAGTGAAAAGCGAAGTCGGGAGATAAAAGAGAATATTCCTTAAGGCTCTTGCGATTACCCGACTGACTGAGAGGGTCCCACTTTTCATAAAGGCTTAACATGGAAATCAAGCGACAACCTGACTAAAGAGAGATCGCCAAGTCTTGAGAAGCTGAAGGAATATTCCATTTTGTCATCAAACTACGTGACAAAGCAAAAAAGCAAAGTCAGGAGAAAGAAAAGAATATTCGCCCAGGCTGAAGCGATCAAGCGACTGGAAAAAGGCACGCGTCTTAAGTGGCTTAAAAGGTAACGATGAAATAGAACGAGCCAAGGCTTAGGGTTTATTACATCGTTTGCATGAAAGACTGAGGGTTTACAGGGGGTTCTGAGGATTTAGAGAAAAGTGCACAAGGGTGGAAAAATTGGGCAATAGTAGCATAGAAGAATATCTAAGGGAGGTGGTGGTGGGAAAGTGTAACCTAGTGGTATGACCAAGATCTTGTCGTAAAGGCATTTCTTCTCCCCATACTCCAAGTGCATTGAGAAATGACAATAAAAGATTTTTAAATTCCTTGATTGTGATGGATGAAGAGGGGACTCATGTGGGTTCCTTCCCAAAAGTGGGTATCCTTTAAGGATGATTAGGCAAGTTGGGAGACCATTTATGGAAATTATTAGCCCTTTCCTAATCCAAGGGATTAGGAATGCACAAAGTGTTAGGGGGTAACTAGAGGATAAATGAGGCAAGTGGAAGAGTATGATGATGTGGCATTTGGAGAGATAAATAGTGGAGTGATTAAAAATTTATGTTAATTTTACATGGAGGAAAAGGGGAAATTAATTCAATTAAATAAATTAGGGAATTCATTTAATTTAATAGATGAATGGGGTTAAGGATATAATAAAATAGTAAATTTAATTAAATTAATTAGCTAGGGAGATCGGCTAGAAAATAGACGAATGAAGATAATTAAATAAATAATAATGAAATATTTAATTAATAGAAATAGCTAGAATAGACAGATAATGGGGATAAATCAACCAAATCATGATGGTTAATTTTAGGTGTCTACATAAGCACAAGGTGATCAAGAGAGTGTTTCTTCACCAAAATGTACATAAGAGCTTGACTAAGGGAAGTCATTAATGTTGAAAAGGGCATTGATAAAATTGGAAAAGGAAAGACTAGAACCAATATAAAAAAGTAATTTATTCCAAAATAATTGTAAGATAGTTGAAAATAATTGCAACATAATTGTTGATAGTAGAAGAGCCCATCATTTGGTATCATAAGAAATGGTGGAGAAGCTCAAATTGAAGAAGATGAAACAAACAAGGTTTTACAAGGCCTTGTGGCTATGAAAATGATATTTAATTTCGATAAGTGAACATTGTTTAATGAATTTTTTAGATTGACAATTATAAAATGAGATAATTTTTTATTTAATGTTTATGGATGCATGACATTTCCTATTGCATAAGATTTGAAAATATGATGTGAAATATATGCATAATGGTAAGGGAAAAACTTAAATAATAGTGAAGGATGGGAAGGAGAAAATTTTAATTCCATTGAAGGTAGAGAAGAGGAAGTGGATAGCATAGAGTGTGTAATATCTAGAAAATATATTTTGAGAGAAATGAGGAAGGATAGGTCATGTTATGTTTTTGTTTGTAATTATATAAATTTTGGGAAAAAAATATCAAGGGATTATATTGGAAATCAAGGAGATGTTAGATGATATGTTGATATACTTATTAAAGAGATACCATATGTCATATATGAGAAGCATTAATCATTACATAGATTTGATATTGGGAGATAGTATATCAAATACATAATCTTATAAAATGGAATCTATGTAGAATAAGGGGCTAAATAAACAAGTACAAGAGTTATTTGATAAGGGTTTAATGATAGAAAGAATTAGTGCACTTGTTGTACTAGTAGTGGTACCAATTAAAAAGGATGGTGAAGTATGTGCATTGATACAAAGTCATCAACAATATAAAAATAACATATATGTTTCTTCACTATTGTGGGATCACCCTATTGTTTATTATAAAAGAAAAAATAAAAAGGTATTAACCCTTTACATGGACAAAAAAAAGTTACTTACAACTAACTGATAATCCTAAAGGGTCATATTTGTCATTAGTATACAAGGAAACTATTTTTGGACTGTCGGTAACATGATCACCGAGTGACAGCATTCAGTCAAGCAGAATGGATACCAAAAATAGTTAAGTGCAGAGGTCACCAAAACATACAAGCACAGTGAACACTAAAATCAGACTATCACTCACAAAAAGTTTACAGAGTAAACCGACAAACAGTTTAAAGACATCACCGAGCACAGACTACAGGTTAACCTAAGCACCAATCTACCGAGAGAGTTTTGTTTCCAAGAAAAGTGGATCTGAGTTACACGTTAGATAAAACACTTCAGTTTTATAATTAGCTTTATGCTTAACTGTAAAACCATTTCTTGAGGAACAAGTAAAGCATATGTAATTGTTTTAATTAGTTTAACTGATCATAAACATGCAAACTAGGAGATCAAGGTCAAGTTGTAAACCTTTGATCATAGAGTTTTTATTGTAAAGCGTAAAACCTAATTAGGCCAATACATTGTATAAATAGATGTAGTAATCAACCATATAATGATGATTGTAGCCACAACAGACATCTATGGATCAAACAAAGAGTTTCATGCAGAAGGACACAAAAGACAAAGTTCAGTTATGAAGAACAAGATTCAAGGCTACCGAGCTGAACAGGGGCATTTATTAATCACTATAGGTGATAAATATACATTGTGAACTTAAAGGATCTGTAATCAGAAATTCAAGATTGCATACTATCAGGTCAACAAGTATTTTTGACTACTCTCTAACAACTGTAGCAAATAGAAGAAATCCTTTAAGAAGGTGGACTTAACAGTCTTATTTTAAATCTTTTAACCAAGTGCACACTTAACATTGTTGTTAAAATCTCTTAACCGAGAAGACCTAACCAGTCTAAAAAGTTACTCCTAATAGGGTAAGATCATCAGAAGTGATCATAATTGTAGCCTTAACTGGCACCTTTCATTCTGTAGATAGTGAAGCTTTGTGGGTTTCATCCCCACCGTAGTTTTTACCTTCTAACAGGGGTTTTTTTCCTTACCAATTCTTGTGTCATGTGTAACTACTTTTCATGAATTTTTACATGCAATTAAGTTTATGATTTGATATCACATGCATAAGGTATAAAAGAAATTTGGTTGGTAATGCAAGGAAAGATCATTAAGGGTTAATTAATAAAAATATTTAAGGGTACTGATTCACCCCTCCCCTCTCACTACACACCATTCCATTATTCCAACAATTGGTATCAGAGCTAGATCTCTTATTTGGAAAATTTTAAATTACTTGAGAGAAAAGATCATACAATGGAAAGATATAAGCTTGATAAGAATATTGAAAATCAAAAGTTGCAAATATAGATCTTCTATGAGAAATACAAAGAAGCAAGAATCAAGATGAGAGAGCTACTGGATGAAAGAAAATTTATGGCATCTCATTGCAATGAAATAGACTATCATGAAGAACAGATACCTAATTTGTTTGAGTCATCAGGATCTACATCTAGCAATACATCAGACACATTTGAAGGAAGCATGACAAGTCTTAATGAAATCAATCAACATCTAACATAAAAATTAAAGGTACTACAAATTGGTCAATAGACACAGATGGTAAGAATGATTGATGTTATGAATAATGCTAGACAAGATTAACAAGAGAGAACATTAGCTATTGATGACAGGAGGAAGATCACTGAAAATCTACAAGAGAGAGAGAAACTAAAATATAGAGACTTACTGAACATCACCATGAGATCACCAATCAAATAGTTCTTATGAGTCATGAGGCCAACCAAGTGAACATAGAACTCGATGGTAAATTGGAAGCTATAAGTGAGCTAAGAGAAGAAAATGAGAAACTAAAGCATGAAGTAATGATTCAGCAACAACATAATGATATGATCAAGAAAGTACAAAAAGAATGGATGATTTTCTGAATGATCAAAGAAGACTCAATAACAATACCAGTCTAGGGTATACCGAGCATGGAGAATCATCAAACCGATTTGATCAAAAAGATGTCTACAAAAATCTGAGAACAAAGAAGCAGTCATGCAATCACTGTGGAAAACTAGGCCACACTTCAAATGTTTGCAGGAGCAAAGCTAAAGTTATTCCTAAATCCACTTCTACATTCATAGGCAATTGTTATAACTGTAACAAGCATGGACATAGATCACATGAATGAAGATCTAAGGTGAAAAAACCAAAGAAGGAATCCTACATGGAAAAATATTATTCTACATGCAAAATGAATGGACACACATCTCTTGAATGCAGGAAAAAGAAAAAGCAAGCATGGAAACCAAAAGAACAAGAAAATTCTTATCAACCGAGAAGAGTCGGTAAATCATATGTTTGAGATTACAACACATGGGTAAATTGCATAGCATGTGGTAGAAATGGACACATAGCTGAAAACTATATGAAGAAATGGATACAAAGGTCTAGGAACTGGACTAACTCCAGAATGGCATGCTTACACTATCATAAGGTCAGTCATCTAAGAAAAGACTGCAGAGACCGAGTGACAGAGTCAAGCACTTTTGCTAATGGGAACACTATTGAAGATATCAAGAGAATGAGAAATCAAATATGGAGGAAAGCTTCAAGAAAAGATGATGCTTGACCAAGCACTATAATTGGTGACACCTCATCCAATGGATTAGGTGATTCCACCACCCCCACCTAAGCATACAAGTAAGTATGGAACTACACTATACAAAGCTATATTTTACATTAGTTCCAATATTCATAGATAATATGCCAAATTAGCATGAATGAATATGCACTATGGTATTACTTGTTATGATTTTGTGAATCCAATCTCATTGGTCAATATACATCGAGCATCATCGGTGTACATACATATAAAATCCAAGTTGTCAATGTAAACTGAGCATCATCGGTAATCATGTAAAACACAATCAAGTCTTCGCTATATACTGAGCACCGTCAGTGAACATGTGAAAAGTGCAACTAAGTTGTCACTTACCCCGAGCATTGTATTCTCACCGAGGATGAAGTTGGCATGATGCCCGAGAATCATTGTTACTGAGTGGTAGCTAAATAATTTAATGTGCCACTTAGGTCATTTTCTATAAATAAGGCAATAAGAGCTCATTCACTCACAAAGAGAAAATGAGAAAACAATAGAGCGAGGAAGAGAGACCAAAGGCAAAAATTTTGCAGATTGATCAACAATAGATTCAAAGGCAATTCTGAATAGATTCCTAGCATCTATAGTGAAGAGCACATAAGTACCAAGACTTACTGAGCCCAATTTTCAATTACATAAGCCCTAATTTCAAGAAATATGGCAACTACATCGCTAGTCACAAAGATCAAGAATGTGAAGGAAAAGAAGGTCATTCTAATCAAGAACTCTACCTGTGAAGAACCCAAGTATAAATTTTTCCCTAAGGTAGCTTCACAACCTGACAACCAAGGAGCGTTCTCGAGCATACCTCCTAGGTTTTTACTAGCTGAAGATGTCTGAGCATATATCCACTGCAAACTTGTAGAGATCAGAGATATTGAGGTTGAAGAAGCTTACAAGAAGCTTTGCACAGATGGAAACCTTAAAGATGAACATAAGCACATTGAGGTAAAAGGGTTAACAAATTCCCTAATGTTCTCAAAAGAGTTCAAGATCGAGTGGATTTGGATAGTACTCAGCTTAGTAAATGACAAAAAAATGTGGTTGGATGAACCAAAACTAGTCACTAAGGATGTAATACACACAGTAACAGGTTATCCAACAACCGACAAGGTGAAAGCCCTAAAACATCCTTCTCGCCCCAAGATTGAAAAGATGATAGGTGTAGTATGGGGATGGAAGAGGTTTTAAATTTAATTCCATCACCGACCCAGAAATGAAGTTAAATGCATGTGTACTTGGATACAAGGTATTCCAACCCAGTCGATTGAACAGCATAGCATGCAGAGCAGTTAACATTGCCTATAATATTGTGAAGAAAGGACTATAACTAGACTTATTAAAGCTGCTACTAAAGCAACTAGAGGAGAACATGAGGAAAATTAGGTCAGCCAGATCTAATTCATGTAAGTTCAGTTCACTCCTCATGTGCACATTTTTCTACTTTCAGAACTTCTTCCCATCTGTCGATAATGTCAATTGGGACACAAACCAACCAATAACAGCACAAATTAGTGAATTCATAAAGTCACTAGGGGATAATTTCACATTTGTAATGGATGAATACTTCACTACCTTTAAGGATAGAATGCAAAAGAGAATGAGGATCCCTGCACAACTAGTGGAACAGTATAAAGATGACATATGTTTCATAGTGGATACTGACACCACTTTAATCAAACTAGATCTACTGAGAACAACATGGTTGTCACCACTGGATTATGAGATCAACATTGATCAAGCTATAGAGGCTATTGAAGCCTTGCTAAATGCAGCAGTGGAAAAATCAATAAGTGGGTTTGGAACTTATGAGGAAGCTAAGGTTAGAATAAAAACTGGCCTAGTAGTGAAGAAGATAGACCGAAAGAAGAATAAAATCATAAAAACACTTGAGAAGAAACTTTTGGTAGATGATAAAGATTCAGAACAAGATGTCACCTAGGGAGAGTCACCTATCAGGGAAGATGAAATATTGAGTGACTCCGAGTCAAATGAGTCAGATGCACCACTAGCCAAGAAGGAAAAGGTAGAAAATGTGACAGTTGCATCAAGAACACGGAGTAAGACTACCAAAGATGCAGACTTGCCACCGATTAAGAAAGGTACAGTGAGGACTTATAAGAGAAAGCCTCAAACTGGGAAAATAGCACTGAGACAAAGATGGAGATACATCAGAGGTAAAGAGGATAAGGAAGATACTGAGCAGGATGAGAAAGAACAAGGAGTTCAAACAGAAAGCTCAAAATTCCTCACACAGTTGATGAAGTTGCCCAATCAATCATCGACACTGGGAGCATATCACACCGAAAGATTAGAAAATGGCTAACCTTATCTCCTAGATATCAAACTAAAATTGAAGAAGCCATAATTAAGGAAATGATTGTGTACAAGTATGTACTAGTACAATTCAATAAGAAAATGCCACAATAGCTTAGTGACAAAATATCAGCAAGATGGACATATGCCTTGCACACTGAGAAATAGATAAGGGAAAGAGCCCTAGTTAAAATCATGCCACCCGAGTCAAAAGTTGAAGAAATTGATGAAATGATGAAGAAGCATGCAAATAAATTCTCTACAAAGATGAGAGCTTACAAAGTACTAGAGGGAAGATTAGTAGAGCTTGATACAGAAAGCAATGAGACTTGGAATGAAATATTCAATGCCCCCAAGAAGGTACTAGCTCTTACCAAGACACCTCACTATGAAGAGAAAGAGGCTACAGCGAGCCTAGAACACATCTTCATAAATGATACCGAGGACATCAATCCAGTTGGGTTGACAAAATAGGAAAGCAAGGTCATGGATGATGTACCTCAGATTTTACAATCATTAGGGCATAAAATAAAGATCACAATCAAATATATAACTCTTATTAATTCTGATGATGAGCCCAAGAAAGATGAAGATGTTACTAGTGCCACCGAGCAAGAAAAGGAAAGGGATACAATGGATGTTGCACAGGTAAATGTACCAGGTCACATGCCCTTATTGATACAAGATATCAATATCATCACACAAGAAAAGGAGAAGACACTTGAACTAGATGAAAACAATCCAATAGACATAGGTGATGAACAAGGGAAGCAGATAGATACATATGAAGAAAACAAAGATGTAAGTAGAGAGGAGAAACAAAGTGATGCCACCGACAAGAATACCGAAGAAGAAAACAAAGATGCAAAAAAAGACAAGGTTGATTTAGAGACATCTACTACCAACCGATAGGTAAATACCAAGCAGCAAGCCAAAGGGACCACACCTCCCACACATTCACCGATGAAAATAGAGAAAGAAAAATAACTTGCAATGGTAATTCATAATCCTTCTTCCACTACTCTAACGAAGAAGAAGAAGAAGAAGAAGAAATCTCCAATCACATTAGATGAAATTATTGATATACTAGACTGTGATCCTAGAACATTAGATCCAGAGTCACTTACCAAGTATGAAGAACCCTGTAAAAGAAAGGCAATTCAGGACAAGCTCAAAAAGGAGCACAAGAACTCACAAGTCCTAGAAAGCACAAAATAAATATTATTGTAGCTTGTTTCTAACACAAACATTGATCAAAATGCTCCAATAATTGATCAGTTAGTAGTTTTGATCGATGTCATTACATCACAGAATGTAGATGTAGACAAGGTCATTAAGGAACGTGCTGAGCAAAAGTGTCAATACAAATTAACTGAGAAAATCAGCCAAGAAGTGGTAGAAAATAAGGTTAAAATTTTTGAATTAGTAACTATAATGGAACCTATATTATCACAAGTAGTCAAACTAGTTCAAAAGTTGTGTACATTAGAGAATTTCCCTACCGAGCATAGTGAAAAGATAGCAAAGATAGATGAAGATCTTAAGGCTAGTGTAAAAATTCTAACAACCAAGGAAAATGCATTCCAGTTGCATTACGAGAAGATTGTAGAAGAAAAATGGTTGAGAATAGAACTTCAAAAGGCTGAAAGAAGAATCAGAGATGAGGTAACCGAGCTACAGGCTATGTTACTCCTGAGTCTCACATTATTGTTGAAACACATGACTTTGGCAAAAGCATTGATTGTCACCCCATAGATGTCTGTTACCAAGAGTATATATGACCCTGGAACACCTCTAAGAGAAATGGGAGAAGATAATGGCAGACATTCAAAGATCCCATGCCTACATACTTGACAAGGTGTAAGTATTACACCTTTGTCATTAATTTCAAAAAAAGGGGGAAATTATATGTGAAAGGGGGAAACTATATGTATAAGGGCGATATTATATGTATAAATGTACAAAAGGGGAAAAAATGTCAAAATACAAAGAGTGAAATACACAAAGGAGAAACATGTACATACCAAGGCATGCATATAGGGGGAGTCATTGACAAGGTATAGACTTGGTGTATATACTGAACATTTCAGTTTGCACATAAAAAAAATTATACTAATTCCAAAGGGGGAGATTTATAATTCTAAAGGATAAAATTTGTCATTAGTATACAAGGAAATAGTTTTTGGACTATCGGTAACATGATCACCGAGTGACAGCATTCAGTCAAGCACAATGGACACCGAAAATAGTTAAGTGCAGAGGTAACCGAAACATACAAGCACAGTGAACACCAAAATCAGACTATCACCGAAAGATAGTTTGCAGAGTAAACCAAGAGCACATTTTATAGAGTAAACTGACAGACAGTTCAGAGACATCACCAAGCACAGACTACAAATCAACCCGAGCACCAGTTTACTGAGAGATAGTTTTATTTTTGAGAAAAGTGGATATGAGTTACACGTCAGATAAAACACTTCAGTTTTATAATTAGCTTTATGTTTAAGTGTAAAACCATTTCTTGAGGAACAAGTAAAGCATATGTAATAGTTTTAATCAGTTTAACTGATCATAAACATGCAAACTAGGGGATCAAGGTCAAGTAGTAAACCTTTGATCATAGAGTTTTTATTGTAAATCGTGAAACATGATTAGGTCAATACATTATATAAATAGATGTAGTAATCAATCAGACAATGATGATTGTATCTGCAATAGACATTTATGGATCAGACGGAGAGTTTCATGCAGAAGGACACAAAAGATAGAATTAAGTTATGAAGAACAAGATTCAATGCTACCGAGAAAAATAGAGGTATTAATCAATCACTATAGGTGATAAATATACATTGTGAACTTAAAGGATATGTAATAAGCAATTCAAGATTGCATACTATTAGGTCAACAAGTAATTTTGACTATTCTCTAACAATTGTAGCATATAGAAGAAATCCTTTAAGAAGGTGGACTTAATAGTATTATTGTAAATCTCTTAACCGAGTGCACACTTAACAATGTTGTTAAAATATCTTAACTGAGTAGACCTAACTAGTTTAAAAATTTACTCCTAACAAGGTAAGATCATCAAAAGTGATCACACTTATAGCCTTAACTGGCACCTTCCATTATGTAGATAGTGAAGCTTTGTGGGTTTCATCCCCACCGCATTTTTACCTTCTAAGGGGGGTTTTATGTGTTACCAATTCTTGTGTCATGTGTAACTAATTTTCATGAATGTTTACATGCAATTAAGTTTATGATTTGATATTACATGCATAAGGTATATAATAGATATGGTCAGTAATGCAAGGAAAGATCATTAAGTTTTAATTGACAAAAAAGTTTTAAGGGTATTGATTCACCCCTCCCCTCTCAGTACACACCATTCCATTATTCCAACACTAACTAGTCAAGAAAACACCACTGACAGCAAATTGAAGAACAAACCACTTATAGCACAATAGAAAAATTGCTAGTAACCCACATCAATGGTGGATAGAAAACTTACCGATGATGCAAAGAAAATAATGGGAACAATATTCCATGCATTACTATTATTAGGAACACCATCACAAGGGGGGTAAATGGGATAATCCTCTTAGTGAGACTATCAGTGCAAGGATCACTATATTATTTATATACATAAATTAAAAAATATTGAGAAGAATAAATTGGTCACTTAAGATTCTAAGAAAAAATAGAAGAATCATTATAAATATTAAAAAGTAGATTTATAAACTAAAACAATTTAATTAAGAGAATTGATTATTTCATTGGTTATTTTTTTAGCATAACGATTAATTTCCTTATAGACATGATTGACACTTATCATCTCAAAATTAGGGTTCAAAGTACTAATCCTAAATTGTAAATTTTATGAGATGGAGTGAAAAAAGGTTATTTAAAGCTATCATGGTGAGTTTAAAATATTAATATATAGTGAACATTTTTTTGATTTTTCTTGGATACCATTCAAAAAATAATCTTAGATGTCACAAGATTTGCAACATTATAATGGTCTTATAAGTATTTACACAATAATTAAGAAGTTTTATGTTTTGATTCACTATAATTACACCACCACCACTAGTAGCTGCCTCAAAATTATACTTGAAATATCCATTGAATAAAAGAGCCACAAAGGAGAAGAGAAATAAAGTTTCAATCAACTTGGGGGCCCTAATTCTAGTTCAAGACATTTGAGTGACAACAATTGAAAAAGTGAACCTCAACAGTTGAGAGATGACTTGAAAAAAAAAAAAAATTTGTATGAACTTTGACATTGAGAGGTGATTATCATCAATTTTGATGATAATAGATCAATACTTAATATAAAATTTATTTAAAAAATCTATAATTTTGATCTAGATAGATGAACCATACACCAATAAATGGTATAGAATTCTAAATATATCTTATAAGAGGATTATGATGAAAAATACAATCATAAAATTTATACCAATAGAATTTATAATTTTATTTATTGATAACAATGTGTAGGGAGATTCCCATCACTTGAGAAATTCAATTCTTTTGGGAAATAAAAAAATTGCTCAACCAAAATTTTATTATTTTTAAAGCATTTTTATCATGTGTGGGGACCAACAATTAATCTCTTGAGGAAGGTTTCATTAGTCATAACTATTGGTAAATGAACCAATGAAACATCAACTCTTAGGGAGTAAGGGTTTGATTCCAACTAAATTAAAGGGTTGTGTTACTTGCTAAAATAATTGAGAGAAGGGGTGAATTAGAGGCCTCAAAGATTAATCCAATAATCCAACCAAAACTTATACCACAAATATATCCTCTATTTATCTTTTAGTCCTACAAGATGTATGCCTTTAAGTATTCTTATCAAATATATACTGCTCGATGAATATTTTGTTTATCTTTTTTAATCCTTTACCGAGTACCGGTAAATAAAATTAGTGTGTACTGACCAATCTTGTTTTAGTAATGTGTAAAGAAAAACATCCAAGAAATGAACCATATACACATTTGACACATAGATTCTTAACGTGGAAACCATGTCAAGGGAAAAACAACTTGGGACCGGTAACCCAAAATTTTCACTCTTCTAAAGTGAGCTCGATGAAGAGCCAACCCTGTTAAAGGTTACAAACACACTGTTAAGTGTGACCTTGTTAGAGGATTTAAAACTAATAGTTTATCATTTGACCTAACATTTATTATGTTGTCAACATGAAAACCTTTTGATACTTTTGAGTATCTCAATACAATAAGGATGGTTAAATCCCACTCGGTTAAGAGACTTTCTAAATCAATGGTTAAACTAAAATAGCAAATGATCTGTTCAATAATAAAAATTTAACGTGCAGATTTTCAGATATATTGTTAGACCATAATACCTCTCTGATCAATGTTCTCTACAATTCCTTTGCTCCCCTTCTTTCTTCTTTCTACTCAGTGAATGCTCTTGCTTATGTTGCTCGGTATCTACAGAATTCTTTGGCTCTGTTCTTCAGCTTGTATGATCATATCTGCATGAAGACTTCTATCTTCACAAGAATTCTATTCAGAATTGCTCTTTTTTCATAATGAATTACTTTTCTCTTTATATAAACATGTTTTCACCATTCAATCTCCTTGTCTTTCTTGTTCTTGATGTAGATTTCTTCTTTATCCCCAAATCTTGCCATGCATTGCTTTAATCTTTAAATCTTTGCTTGAGTTTTATTTTTTAGATTTCTCCTTGACAACTGTGAATAAAACTCTTCTTTGCTTTAGTTCAACTGATTGATGAAAACAAAGAAATAAATCAGTTAACTCTAAATATGGCTCTTGTCAGCTAAGTATTTTGTCATTTTCTAATGCCAATTGATTTCAGTGATTAGTCTTTAGTTAGCTTGATCATTGTCTCTAGTTGTCCTCGGGCATCAACTTTAGTTCTTCTTAGTGACCACTTTAGTTATGCTCAGTGTTGCAGTGCTTGATATACACTGTGACTTCTCGGGGCTCTCTATCCATTGATGTGCACTATCCGTCGGTGTTTACTATCACTCGGTGTACATTGGCTTTTTATATTTACCGATAACATAAACTTTATCTCTTTGGTTTCTTGAAGTCAATGACAATATGTATATGACCAATCAGATTATATCAAGTTGACATCAATGAAAATATAATACATTAACTAATTTAATGTATTTCATTTACTTTCTGCATCCCAGTGATCATCAACTTATCATCTTCAAACATTCAATCAGTTATAGTTCATCAATCTCTCCCTTTGGCATTGATGGAAACATACTATCAACACAATATGAAATATGCCATAACATACCAAAATTATTTTTCTATAACCAATTCAAATATCTGACTCTTCATAAGCTCTTCTAGCTTAGATTTGATTCTTGCAGAGTGCTCTCCCTTTCTTCATTCCCTTCAATGGATAGGTGTAGCAATTTTGTCTTCTACTTCTGTCTCTCCTTTTGTTGTAGAATCTCTTCTCCCTTTTCTGGATAGATATGCAGTGTTAACTTTTCTCTAATTCTCTCCCTTAGATGGATTGTTTCTTTGAATATTTCTCTCCCTTTCTAGAAACTTCTTTTTCTTATCTTTTCTCTCCCTTTCACTGATGTTCTTCTCCTTGATGGATATTTCACATGGATATATTCCTCTCCCTTTGACAAAAATGCTAAAAAATATACAATGAATCTTCTGTCCATCAACAATACAGCTCTGTAGTAGCCAACAATATCTCTGGTATTCGGTGTGGATAAGTACCTTTATGTGCACTGATATATCATTGTATTCCATATCTTCTCTTGCTTCAACATGATTGATCTTATGATAATGTGTAGGCTCATGCAGCCTTCTAGTCATCTTAGGGACAAGTAGACAAGGGTCGAACCCCTAGTCTCTTCCTCAGGTACTCAAATGTATCTTTTGGAAATGTCTTTGTGAATATGTTTTCTAATTGTTCATTGGATTGTACATATTCCAGCATCACTTCTTTCTCTTGTACTTGTTCCCTCAAATAATGATACTTAATAACTATGTGCTTTGTTTGAGCATGCATCACATGGTTCTTTGAAATGTTGATAGAACTTGTATTATCACAATACATAATTACTGGTTCAAGAATTTATATATTCATACCTTTTAGCAATTTCTTAATCCATGCAATGTTAGAGCAATTTGCAGTAGCAACCACATATTCTTCTTCTGGAGTTGATTGAGATATGCATCCTTTCTTTTTACTTATCCATGTGACAAGTTAGTCACCCATAAATAATGCTTCTCCTATTGTGCTCTTTCTATCATCTATGTTTCTAGCCCAATCAACATTAGTATAGACTTGTAGCTCAATTTTCCTTCTTTATTATATCACAAACCATAGTCTTCTATATTCTTTAGAAATCTCAGAATTCTTTTAACAGTAATCATGTGTGATTCCTTGGGATTAGCAGAGAATCTTGCAACTATACCAATTGCATGTGCTATATCTAGTCTAGTATGTACAACATACATTAGTTTTCCAATCATAGATCTATATAAGGTCTGATTTACCTCGGTTGTCTTGTCTTCCATTGTCAATTTGCACCCGATTTCCATAAGTGTTCCCACTGGTTTGAATTCTTCCATTTTGAATATCTTTAGAACTTCTTTGATGTATTTGGATTGTGTGATGTAGATGTTTGCATCCTTTTGTAGAATCTGTAGACCAAGAAAAAATTTGATCTCTCCAAACATTGACATCTCAAATTCTTTGCTCATTTCATCAGCAAATGACTTGCATAACATATCATTACCTCCAAATATGATATCATCAACAAATATCTCAGCAATCATAATTTTATCATGAGTATCTCCTTTCAAATATAGATTATTGTTATCACTTGTTCTTACAAATTCAGTACTAATGAGATAAGAGTGAAGTCTTTCATACCATGCTCTCGATGCTTGTTTTAATTCATACAAGGCTTTGTGTAGTCTAAAAACCATGTTCCTCTTGTTAGGATCAACAAACCCTTTAGGTTGTTCAATGTATACCTCATCTTCTAGTATTCCATTCAAAAATGTAGACTTAACATCCATTTGGTATACTTTGAATCCTTTGAAAGAAGCATAATCAAGTAGAATTATTACTCCTATTCTAGAAATGGGTGCAAAGGTTTCTCAATAGTCAATACCTTCTTCTTGTGCATACCCTTTGCATACAAGTCTTGATTTGTTTCTTGTGACTTCTTCATTCTCATTCAGTTTGTTTATGAATATCCATTTGGTACCAATGACAATTTGTCACTTGGTCTAGGTACTAATGTCCATATTCTATTTTTTTCAATCTCTTCATTCATTGTACTAACCCATTCTTGATTCTCATGTGCAGTATTAACAGATTTAGGCTCAAAATCACAAATCAAACATCTAGTATTAAGTGACTTACTTCTTGTTCTCATTTTAGTTCTTTTGTCTCCAATAATCCGGTCTCGCGGATGGTGTCTTCTAACATATTTGGCAAGTACAGATCCAGATCTTTGTTCATCATTATGATCATCATCTTGACCTTCATTTTGATCTTCATAATCACTTGGTTAAGCATTGTGAGAATTTTCTTGATTCTCAGTGTGTGCACCTTGTTGCTCGGTTGCATTGTTCTGTCACTCGGTAGTGATACACTATTGCTCAGGCAGAGTGTCAGGTTCTTCACTATAGACAAATTTGTTGTAATCTTCTAGTTCCTTTCTACTTTCCTCATCATTTTTCTCAACAAATTCATCCACTTTAACATTTGATGACATGTAACTGATTGAATCTTTGAAGATGTTAAGTTGATCACCAAAATGCAGAAAGATAATGCAAGACATTAAATCAATTAATGGATGGTTTTTTCATTGATTTCAACTTGATATAATCTAATTGATTATAAACAAAGTGTCAAAGAGTTTAGAGAATCAAAGAGATAAATATTATGCTTTTAGTAATGCATAAAAGAAAAGCATTCATAATGTGACTTCAAACACTGATGTTTAGTGGACACCGATAGACAGAGATCATCGAAAGTCAAGTCATAGTGTTGCCCAAGAAAATTCACCGATGAGAATTACCGATGAGTAGAATCACAAGGAAAACCGATGGCCAGAAACATAGTGCAAACTGACGGAGAAGCCCAAGGAGAACTGAAGTGTTGACCAAAGCTATCAAAGAGTTAAACACCAAAATTAACTTGAGTTCAAAAATGACAAAATATCTAGCTGGAAGAGCTAAATATAGACTTAACTAGTAGTTATCTTTGTTTTCATCAACAAGATAAATCTAGAGATAAGTAATGGATTCAAAGTTGTTTTGTCCAGTTGGCAGGAAGATCTCTACGAGATAAAATAAGAGTTTTTCTTTAAATCTAATTGGAAAGAATTGTGGATCATGACAAGATCAAGAACCTAATAACGGTGATATTATGTCTATAAAGAGACAACTCAATTCATTATGAATTGTGGTGGGTGAATGAATAGAAAGAGGATGATGAAGAGAAACTGATGAAGAGAAACTTCATACAACCCTGATCAACAAGCTGACGAAAGAGCTAAAGTTTAATGTAGACACTGATCAATAGAGCTTAGCATCACCAAGAAGAATCAAAGTGGAGAAAAGGTGTAAACCAAGAGATATTGATCAGAATAGTTTTATGAGATTACAATAGATCTAAAAATCTTCAAGTATAAGTTGTATGTTAATAGATCATATTGTTTCAGTTTAACCATTGATTTAGAAAGTCTCTTAACCAAGCAGGATTTAAAGATCCTTTCTATATTAAGATACATCCCAAGGAGTATCAAAAAGTTTGATCATGAAGTTAGCATGAGATTCCAGATACCTATTGACAATCCAAGTGAGTGTTTGATCAAGGAAGGTAGCATAGAGATGCCAGATATCAAGTGACAGACTAAAATTTTAAATCTTGTAACAAGGTCACACCTAACAGTGTGTTTGTAACCTTTAACAGGGTTGGCTCTTCACCGAGCTCACTTCAGAAGAGTGAAAATTTTGGGTTACCGGTCCTAAGTGGTTTTTTCCCTTAACAAGGTTTCCACATTAAAAATCCATGTTTCAATGTTTTTATGAGCCGTTACTGTAGTGTTTTTCATTACACATAGCTTAATTGGATTGATCGGTATACTCTAGATAATTTACTATCTTTCGGTAAATTAAAAGACTTCTATTCAGTAAACATATAGTAGAAGGTTTTACAAAGCATTCCGAGCAGTAGTAATTTGATAATAGTATTTGGAGGCATTCATCTTATAGGACTGAAGATAACTAGAGGCTTAATATTGTGGTACTAAGTTTTTGGGTTGATTAT
>MU223805.1:873336-925012 GCA_018584345.1 Thuja plicata | reverse complement strand
ATTTCCCCCCCCCCCCCCCCTCAGTTATTACTAACAATTGGTATCAGAGCTTTTGTGCTTAGAAAGGAAGTTTAATAGCTCAAGCAAAATATCACAACATGAACAGACGAGATGTGCCCAAGTTGAACAAAGACAAATTTACATCATGGAAAAGAAGAATAAGAATCCACCTATAAGGTATTGGCAATGATGCTATTCAATACCTTGATACTGAATATGTGTTTCCTACAGGACCTCATACTCTTGAGAAATTAAGATAAAAGCCTGAGCATAATTGCATGATGATAGAACTTACCTCATCACTCTCTGATGTTGAGTTTGAAGATGTCAAGACCTGCACCTCTATAAAGAAAATATGGGATAAGTTGAAGATGGTACATGGAGGAGATATCAATGTACTAAGAGCCAAGGTAGAAAGCCTAAGAGGGAGTTTTGATGACCTAAGAATGAAAGAAGGAGAGAACATCACTCAGTATAGCTACAAAATCAAAGAGGTAGTCAATGCTATTCGAGGAGTTGGAGGTGTACTTGAAGAAGAGACAGTGGTAAGTAAAATCTTAAGAACCTTACTGCCTGTATATGTTATTAGAGTTTCTGATATTCAAGAAATGAGAGCAATTGAAAACAATATAGTTACTCTAGATAGTCTAATTGGTAGACTGATTTCATTTGAGATGAATAACTTTGACAATATTGTCTTACCATCTCTAGAATATGCATTCAAATCTTCATTGAAAATAAGAAATTCAAGTCATAGGCATGCTATTAGAAATGATAGTGATAGTGCTAATGAGGATCAAGGACCTGATGAGATTGAAGCACTAATGGCGAGAAGATTGCAGAGAGGCAAAGGAAGATACAAAGGTAAATTACCACTTTTATGTTTTAATTGTAAAGAGGTTGGACACTTTTCCACAAGATGTCCAAATAGAAGAAAAGATGATAGAGGAAATGACACATCATATGAGAAGAATTTTATAGAAGTGATAATAAAGATTACCAAAGCAACCAACAATCTGATAAGAGAGATACCCAAGACTACAAGGACAAAGGGAAGAAAGCTTGTTACCTAGCTGAGAACAAAGTTGATGACACTGACACCGAATCAGAAGAAGACATTGAGATGGTATTTGTTGCCATGAAGGATGATTTAGATGAAGATGAAGAAAGGTATGTAGAAACTACACTCATATCTAAAGTTAGTAAAAATGATGTCTGGATCATACATAGTGGCTACACTCACCATATGACCGGTGATAAATAAATTTTTGAGACTTTTGAATACTATAATGGTGGTTGAGTGAGAATGGGAAATAATACACTTTGTCCAATTGAAGGTAAAGGGAGTATAATGTTGAATAACCTCATAAAATGTGAAAATTCCTACTGGGTTAAAGGACTGAATTAAAATTTGTTAGGTGTTTCACAGCTAAACAATTCAGGTCACAGAGTAGCATTTGAAAATAAGAAGGCAAAGATCTTTGATGAATCATGAAGGTTGATTGGTACCAGTGAGCAGACAAAAGGTAACCTTTTCTTTCTTGATGACACTAACACCACTTGTTTGATGGCTAGAAACGAAGACATATGGTTGTGGCACAAAAGGTTGTGTCATGTGAACTTTGACAACATGATATAGATAATTATTTTATTTGGCATTGTTTTCAAAGGGAGAGATGATTCCATTATCATTCATACAAAAGGAGAGATGATTCTATTATCATATAAAGGGAGACATGATGATAAAGGGAGAGATTAACTCAGTGATCAGAAAATATTATATCATTACCCATGAAGTGAAGTTCCTGAGAATAAAAAGGAAGAGTTAATCAATATTCTAAGGGACAGAATTTGATTACATATGAAATATCCATCTAAGGGAGAGAAGTAAAAAAGGGAGAGAGTTTAGACAAAGAGGATGATTTTTTCAAAGGAAAAAGAGATTATCAAGAAGAGGAACAATCAAGGTAGAGCACATATAAGAATAGAGATATCGGATGATACATCTATCCAATGAAGGGATTGAATATTGAAGATGACCACTCTAAAAGAAACAAATCAAAGCTATTTTTGAGTTTACCAAGAGCCAGACATTTGTAATTGTTACAATAGGAAAGCTTGATGAAACTATTATATTTCATTTTGTATCAATAATAGTATAATATGATAATGTAGTATGTTTCCATCAATGCCAAAGGGAGAGATTGATGACATGTAACTGATTGAATGTTTGAAGATGTTAAGTTGATCACCGAAATGCAGAAAGATAATGCAAGACATTAAATCAATTAATGGATTGTATTTTCATTGATTTCAACTTGATATAATCTAATCAGTTATAATCTAAGTGTCAAAGAATTTAGAGAATCAAAGAGATAAATATTATGCTTTCAATAATGCGTAAAAGACAAGCATTCACAATGTGACTTCAAACACCGACGATCAGTGGACACTGATGGACAGAAATCACCAAAAGTCAAGTCACAGTGTTGCCCAAGCAAAGTCACCAACGAGCATTACCGATGAGAAGAATCACAAGGAAAACCAATGACTAGAAGTATAGTGCAAACCGACAGAGAAGCCCGAGGAGAATTGAAGTGTTGACCGAAGCTATCAAAGAGTTAAACACCAAAATTAACTTGAGTTTAGAAATGACAAAATATCTAGCTGGTAGAGCTAAATATAGACTTAACTGGTAGTTATCTTTATTTTCATCAACAAGATAAATCTAGATATAAGTAATGGATTTAAAGTTGTTTTGTCCAGTTGGCAAGAAGATCTGTACAAGATAAAATAGGAGTTTTTCTTTAAATCTAATTGGCAAGAATTTTGGATCACGCCAAGATCAAGAACCTAATAAGGGTGATATCATGTCTAGAAAGAGACAACTCAATTCATTATGAATTGTGGTGGGTGAATGAATAGAAAGAGGATGTTGAAGAGAAACTGATGAAGAGCAACTTCATACAGTCCTGATCAACAAGATAAGGAAAGAGCTAAAGTTTAATGTGGACACCGAGCAATAGAGAAAAGAATCACCAAGCAGAATCAAAGTGGAGAAAAGGTATGAACCGAGATATATTGATCAAAATAATTATATGAGATTAGAATAGATCTAAAACTTTGCAAGTATAATTTGTATGTGAAAAGCTCATATTGTTTCAGTTTAAATATTGATTCAAAAAGTCTCTTAACAGATCGGGATTTGAAGATCCTTTTTATATTGAGATACATCCCAAGGAGTATGAAAAATTTTGATCATGAAGATAGCATGATATACCAGATACCTATTGACCGGCCAAGTGAGTGTTTGATCAAGGAATGTCACATAGAGATACCAGATATCTAGTGACAGACTAAAATTTTAAATCCTGTAACAAGGTCACACCTAACGATGTGTTTTTAACCTTTAATAGGGTTGGATCTTCACCGAGCTCACTTCAGAAGGGTGAAAATTTTTCGTTACCGGTCCCAAGTGGTTTTTTCCCTTAACAGGGTTTCCACATTAAAAATCTATGTGTTAATGTGTTTATGAGTCATTACTTTAGTGTTTTGCATTACACATAGCTTAACTAGATTGATCGGTATACTCTAAATAATTTACTATCTTTTGGTAAACTAATAGACTACTATTCAGTAAACATATAGTAGAAGGTTTTACAAATCATTCCGAGCAGTAGTAATTTGACAATAGTATTTGGAGGCATTCATCTTATAGGAATGAAGATAACTAGAGGCTTAATATTGTGGTACTAAGTTTTTTAGTTGTTTATTGGAATATTTTTGAGGCCACTAATTCACCCCCCNTTCCCCCCCCCCCCCCCCCCCTCTCAGTTATTACTAACAAATGTTTGCACTTTCAATGATTTTGTTAGAGGATTTGTTAAGATATTTATAAGCTTTGCTTTTGGTAGAATATCCTAGAAATATTCCTTCATCACTTTTGGAGTCAAGATTTCCATTTATATCATCTTTCAATATATAAAATTGACTTCTGAAAATTCTAAAGTAACTTACATTTGGTGGGTATCCATACCATAGCTCATAAGGTGTCTTATTGGTGTCTTTCTTCAATTGAACTCAGTTTAATGTATAGACATCTGGTTTTACAGATTCTCTCCAGAATGTTTGTGTGATGCCTTTTTCAATCATCAGTGTTCTGGCACAATCAATAATTGATCTATTCCTCCTTTTAGCAATCCCATTTTGTTGTGGTGTTCTCGGTGCAGAAAACTATCTTGTAATTCCATGCTCATTACAAAAGTTAGTGAATTCAACATAAATAAATTATCCTCCTCTATCTGATCTTAAAAATTTCAGTTCTTTTCCACTTTTCTTTTTGTCTATAGCTTTATACCATTTGAACATCTTAAATGCTTCAGACTTTTCTTTTAAGAACATGACAGTCATCATTCTAGAATAATCATCAACAAATAGAATGAAGCATCTATCACCATAATAGCTCATTGTTCCACATAAGTTAGTATGGACTAATTCCATAATAGAATTAGATGTGTAGGTTTTTCTCTTGAAACTAGACTTTTTCATTTTTTTCTTTTTGACAATTCTTACACATGGCATGGTCGGGTTTTGACATGCTTGATAAGCCTCTTATTTTCCTTTTCTTGCTTATCCTAACCATGTTGTCAAAATTCACATGACATAACCTTTTATGCCACAACCAAATGTCTTCATTTCTAATTAAAAGGTGGTCTTAATATCATCAAGATAGAATAGGTTACCTTTTGTTTATTCACCAATACCAATCAACCTTCATGTTTCATTATAGATCTTTTCCTTTTTTGTTCTCAAATGGAACTCGGTGTCATGTGTTATTCAGCTGTGAAACACTCAATAGATTATAGTTAAGTACTTTCACCCAATATGCATTTTCACATCTGATCAGATTATTCAACATGATGGTTCATTTTACTTCAACTAGACAAGGTGAGTCATTACCCATCCTAACTGATCCACCATTATAATATTCAAAAGTTTCAAACTTTTCCTTATCTCCAGTCATGTGGTGAGTACAACCACTATCAATAATATAGACATCATTTTTGCTAAATTTATATATGAGTGCACTTTTAACATACCTTTCTTCTTCATATGAGTCATCCTTCATAGCAAAAAATACTACCTCAATATCTTCATCAGATTTAGTGTCAGTATTTTCATCTTTGATCTCAATCAGGTAACAAACCTTCTTGCCTTTGTCCTTGTATTCTCAGTTATCTCTTATGTCAGAGTGTCGATTGCTTATGTAGTATCGGTCATCACTTCTGTCAATCTTCTTTTCATAAGATTTGTCATTGTTTCTGTCATCTTTTCTCTTGTTAAGGCATCTAGCAACAAAGTGTCCAATTTCTTTGTAATTAAAAAATATCGATGGTAATTTACGTTTGTATCTACCTTTTCCTCTTTGCAATCTTCTAGCCATTAGTTCTTCAATTTCATCAAGTTCTTGTTCATCACTATCACTTTCACTATCATTTCTCATAGTGTGTTTATGACTTGATTTACTTATTTTCAGAGAAGATTTGAATGCAGACTCAATAGTTGGTAAGACACTATTGTCAAATTTATTTATCTCAAATGAAATAAGTCTACCAATCAAACTATCTAGAGTAACATTGTTATTTGTTACTGCTCTCATTTCTTGAATTGTAGATACTCTAATAGCAGAAACAGGCAGTAAGGTTCTTAGAATTTAACTTACCACTATTTCTTCTTCAAGTACACCTCCTAATCCTTGAATAGCATTAACAACTGCTTTTATTCTTCTACTATAATGAGTGATTTTTTCCCCTTCTTTCATTCTTAGGTCATCAAACTTTCCTTTTAGGCTTTCAGCCTTAGCTCTTAGCACATTTTTATCTCCTCCATGTACTAGCTTCAGATTGTCCCACATTTTCTTTGTAGTTGTGCAAGATTTGGCATCTTTAAATTTAGCATCGGAGAGTGAAGAAGCAACTTCTATCATCATAGATGTTTGTTCATGTTTATCTCTCAATTGATCAATAGTTAGAGATCTTGTCAGTGTAGCATATTTAGTATCCAAGTATTGTGTTGCATCATTTCCAATACTTTATAGGTGGAGTCTTATCCTACTTTTCAATGATGCAAAGTTGTCCTTGTTCAACTTAGGCACATCCATTTTACTCATCTTGTGATTTTTATCTTGAGTCTTTAAACTCTCTTCCAAGCACACTAGCTCTGATACCAATTGTTAGAATAACTGAGAGGGGGGTGAATCAATGGCCTCAAAAATTAATCCAATAATCCAACCAAAACTTATACGACAAATATATCCTCTAGTTATCTTTTAGTCCTACAAGATGTATTTCTTTAAGTAATATTATCAAATATTTATTGCTTGGTGAATATTTTGTTTATCTTTTTCTAGCCTTTACCAAGTAGCAGTAAATTAACTTAGTGTTTACTGACCAATCCTATTTTAGTAATGTGTAAAGCAAAACATCAAAGTAACGAACATATACATATTTGGAACATGGATTTTTAACGTGGAAACCCCATTAAGGGAAAAACCACTTGGGATTGGTAACCCAAAATTTTCACTCTTCTGAAGTGAGCTCAGTGAAGATCTAACCCTATTAAAGGTTAAAAAAATCTGTTAAGTGTGACCTTGTTAGAGGATTTAAAACTAACAGTTTATCATTTGACCTAGAATTCACTATGTTGTCAACTTGAAAACCTTTGGATACTCTTGATTATCTCAATACAATAAGGATGGTTAAATCCCACTCGGTTAAGAGATTTTCTAAATCAATGGTTAAATTGAAACAGTAAATGATCTATTCAATAATACAACTTTAACTTGCAGATTTTTAGATCTATTGTTACTCCATAATACCTCTCTTATAAATGTTCCCTACAATTCCTTTTCTCCCCTTCTTTCTTCTTTCTTCTCGTTGAATGCTCTTTCTTCTATTGCTCAGTGTCTACTGAATTCTTTGCCTTTGTTCTTCAGCCTGTATGATTAGATCTGCATGAAGACTTCTATCTTCACCAGAATTCTATTAAGCATTCCTCTTTTTTCATAATTAATTACTTGTGTCTTTATATACACATGTTTTCACCGTTCAATCTCCTTGTCTTTCTTGTTCTTGATGTAGATTTCTTCTTGATCCAAAAATATCGCCATGCATTGCTTTAATCTTTAAGTCTTTGCTTTAGTTTTATTCTATAGATTTCTCCTTGACAACTGTGAATAAAACTCTTCTTTTCTTTAGTTCAAGTGATCAATAAAAATAAAACAATCAATCAGTTAACTCTAAATATAACTCCTGTCAACTAAGTGTTTTATCATTTTCTAACTCCAGTTGATTTCAGTGATTAGTCTTCAGTTAGCTTGGTCATTGACTCCAGTTTTCCTCGGGCATCAACTTTAGTTTTTCTCAGTGACTACTTCAGTTATGCTCGGTGTTGTGGTGCTCAGTATACACTGTGAATTCTTGGGGTTCTCTATCCATTGGTGTGCACTGTCTGTCGGTGTTTACTATCACTCGATGTACACTGGCTTTTTATGTTTACCGATAACATAAACTTTATCTCTTTGGTTTCTTGAACTCTATGAAAATATGTATATGACCAATCATATTATATCAAGTTGACATCAATGACAATATAATACATTAATTGATTTAATGTCTTAAATTTACTTTCTGCATCTCAGTGATCATCAACTTATCATCTTCAAACATTCAATCAGTTATAGTTCATCAATATCTCCCTTTGGCATTGATGGAAACATACTATCAACACAATATGAAATATGCCATAACATACCAAACTTATTTTTCTATAACCAATTCAAATATTTGACTCTCGATAAGCTCTTCTATCTTAGATTTGATTCTTGCAGAGTGCTCTCCCTTTCTTCATTCCCTTCAATGGATAGGTGTGGAAATTTTGTCTTATGCCTTCGTCTCTCCCTTTGTTGTAGAATTTATTCTCCCTTTTCTAGATAGATATGCAGTGTTAACTTTTCTCTAATTCTCTCCCTTAGATGGATTGTTTCTTTGAATATTTCTCTCCCTTTCTAGAAACTTATTTTTCTAATCTTTTCTCTCCCTTTGACTGAAGTTCTTCTCCCTGGTGGATATTTCATATGGATATATTCCTCTCCCTTTGATAGCAATGCCAAAAAATATACAATGAATCTTCTAACATCAATACAACTCTGTAGTAGCCAACAATATCTCTGGTGTTCAGTGTAGATAAGTACCTTTCTATGTACTGATATATCATTGCATTCCATATCTTTGCTTGCATCAACATGATTGATCTTATGATAATGTGTAGGCTAAAGCAACCTTCTAGTCAGCTTAGGGACCAGTAGACAAGGGTCGAACCCCTAGTCTCTTCCTTAGGTACTCAAATGTATCTTTTGGCAATGGCTTTGTGAATATGTCTGCTAATTGTTCTTTGGATTGTACATATTCTAGTATCACTTCTATCTCTTTTACTTGTTCCCTCAAGTAATGATACTTAATAACTATGTGCTTTGTTTTAGAATGCATCACAGGGTTCTTTGAAATGTTGATAGAACTTGTATTATCACAATAGATAATTATTGGTTCAAGAATTTCTATATTCATACCTTGTAGCAATTGCTTGATCCATGCAATGTTAGATCAATTTGCAGCAGTAGCCACATATTCTTCTTCTACAGTTGATTGAGATATGCATCCTTGCCTTTTACTTATCCATGTGACAAGTGAGTCACCCATAAAGAATGCTACTCCTGTTGTGATCTTTCTATCATCTATGTTTCTAGCCCAATCAACATCAGTATAGACTTGTAGCTCAAATTTTCCTTCTTTATTATACCACAAACCATATTCTTCTATATTCTTTAGATATCTCAGAATTCTTTTAACAATAGTCATGTGTGATTCCTTGGGATTAGCAGAGAATCTTGCAACTATACCAATTGCATGTGCTATATCTAGTCTAGTATGTACAACATACATTAGTTTTCCAATCATAGATCTATATAAGGTCTGATTTACCTTAGTTGTCTTGTCTTCCTTTGTCAATTTGTATCTAATTTCCATAGGTGTTCCCACTGGTTTGGAATCTTTCATTTTGAATATCTTTAGAACTTATTTGATGTATTTGGACTGTGTGATGTAGATGTCTGCATCCTTTTGTAGTATCTGTAGATCAAGAAAAAATTTGATCTCTCCAAACATTGACATCTCAAATTCTTTTCTCATTTCATCAGCAAATGACTTGCATAGCATATCATTACCTCCAAATATGATATCATCAACAAATATCTTAGCAATCATAATTTTATCATCAGTATCTCCTTTCAAATATAGATTATTTTTATCACTTGTTCTTACAAATTCAATACTAATGAGATAAGAGTGAAGTATTTCATACCATGCTCTCAGTGCTTGTTTTAATTCATACAAGGCTTTCTGTAGTCTACAAACCATGTTCCTCTTGTTAGGATCAACAAACCCTTTAGGTTGTTCAATGTATACCTCATCTTCTAGTATTCCATTCTGAAATGCAGATTTAACATCCGTTTGGTATACTTTGAATCCTTTTAAAGTAGCATAAGCAAGTAGAATTCTTCTCCTGGTCTAGCAATGGGTGCAAAGGTTTCTCAATAGTCAATACCTTCTTCTTGTGCATAGCCTTTACATCCCAGTCTTGCTTTGTTTCTTGTGACTTCTTCATTCTCATTTAGTTTGTTTCTGAATATCCATTTGTTACCAATGACGTTTTGTCACTCGGTCTAGGTCCTAATGTACATGTTATATTCTTTTCAATCTGTTCAATTTCTTCATTCATTGCACTAACCCATTCTTGATTCTCAAGTGGAGTATTAACAGATTTAGGCTCAAAATCACAAATCAAACATCTAGTATTAAGTGACTTACTTCTTGTTCTCATTTCAACTCTTTTGTTTCCAATGATCTAGTCTTGCAGATGGTGTCTTCTGACATATTTGGCAAGTACAAATTCAGATCTTTGTTCATCATTCTGATCATCATCTTGAACTTCATTGTCATCTTCATCATCTCTTGGTTATGCATTGTGAGCATTTTCTTGATTCTCGGTGTGTGTAGCCTGTTTCTCAGTTATATTGTTATATTGCTCGGTACCGATACACTATTTCTTGAGTAGAGTGTCAAGTTCTTTACTATAGACAAATATGTTGTAATATTCTGGTTCCTTTCTACTTTCCTCATCATTTTTCTTAGCAAATTCATCCACTTTAACATTTGATGACATGTAACTGAATGAATGTTTGAAGATGTTAAGTTGATCACCAAAATGTAGAAAGATAATGCAAGACACTAAATCAGTTAATGGATTGTATTATCATTGATGTCAACTTGATATAATCTAATTGATTATAATTAAAGTGTCAAAGACTTCAGAGAATCAAAGAGACAAAGATTATGCTTTCAGTAATGCATAAAAGACAAGCATTCATAATGTGACTTCAAACACTAATGGTCAGTGGACATCGACAGACAGAGATCATCGAAAGTCAAGTCACAGCGTTGCCCAAGCAAAGTCACCAACAAGTAGAATTACAAGGAAAACCGGTGACCAGAAACATAGTGCAAACTGAGGGAGAAGCCCGAGGACTGAAGTGTTGATCGAATCTATCAAAGAGTTAAACACTGGAATTAATGTGAGGTCAAAAATGAAAAAATATCTAGATGGTATAGCTAAATATAGACTTAACTGGTATTTTTCTTTTTTTTCATCAACAAGAAAAACCTAGAGATAAGTAATGGATTGAAAGTTGTTTTTTCCAGTTGGCAAGAATATTTCTACGAGATAAAACAAGAGTTTTTATTTAAATCTAATTGGTGAGAATTGTGGATCAGGCCAAGATCAAAAACCTAATAATGGTGATATTATGTCTATAAAGAGACAACTCAATTCATTATGAATTGTGGTGGGTGAATGAATAGAAAGAGGATGTTGAAGAGAGAATGATGAAGACCAACTTCATACAGTCCTGATCAACAAGTTGAGGAAAGAGCTAAAGTTTTATGTGGACACCGAGCAACAGAGCACAGCATCACTGAGCAGAATCAAAGTGGAGCAAAGGTATAAACCAAGATACATTGATCAGAATAGTTTTATGAGATTACAATATATCTAAAAATCTGCAAGTATAAGTTGTATGTGAACATATCATACTGTTTTAGTTTAACCATTGATTCAAAAGTCTCTTAACTGAGCGGGATTTAAATATCCTTTCTATATTGAGATACATCCCAAGCAGTATCAAAAAGTTTGATCATGAAGATAGAATGAGATGCCAGATACCTATTGACAGGCCAAGTGAGTATTTGATCAAGGAAGGTAGCATAGAGATGTCAGATATCAAGTGACAGACTAAACTTTCAAACCCTCTAACAAGGTCACACCTAACAGTGTGTTTGTAACCTTTAACAGGGTTGGCTCTTCACTAAGCTCACTTCAGAAGAGTGAAAATTTTGGTTTACCGGTCCCAAGTGGTTTTTTCCCTTAACAAGGTTTCTATGTTAAAAATCCATGTGTCAATGTTTTTGAGTCATTACTTTAGTGTTTTTCATTACATAGATTAATTGGATTGATTAGTATACTCTAGATAATTTATTGTCTTTCGGTAAATTAACAGACTTCTATTTGGAAAACATATAGTAGAAGGTTTTACAAAGCATTTCAAGCAGTAGTAATTTGATAATAGTATTTGGAGGCATTCATCTTTTAGGACTAAAGATAACTAGAGGCTTAATATTTTGGTACTAAGTTTTTGGGTTGATTATTAGAATATTTTTGAGGCCACTGATTCACCCCCTCCCCCTCAGTTATTACTAATAATTGGTATTAGAGTTTGTGTGCCTAGAAAGGGATTTTCACAGGTCAAGAAAAAGATCACAAGATGAACAGGCAAGATGTGCTCAAGTTGAACAAATACAACTTTGCATCATGGAAAAGAAGAATAAGACTCCACCTATCAGTTATTGGCAATGATGTTACTACATACCTTGATATTGAATTTGTGTTGCCTACTGGACCTCATACTCTTGAGTAATTAATAGAAAAGAATGAACATAATTTCATGATGATAGAACTTACCTCATCACTCTCTGATGTTGAGTTTGAAGATGTTAAGACCTCCACCTCAGAAAAGAAAATATGGGATAAGTTGAAGCTGGTACATGGAGGATATGTCAATGTACTAATAGCCAAGGTAGAAGGCCTAAGAGGGAGGTTTTGTGACCTAAGAATGAAAGGAGAGAACATCACTGAGTATAGCTGCAAAATCAAAGAGGTAGTCAATGCTATCTGAGGAGTTGGAGGTGTAATTGAAGAAGAGACAGTGGTAAGTAAAGTCTTAAGAACCTTACTGCTTGTATATGTTATTAGAGTTTCTGTTATTCAAGAAATGGGAGCAATTGCAAATAATATAGTTACTCTAGATATTCTGATTGGTAAACTGATTTCATTTGAGATGAATAACTTTGACAATACTGTCTTACCATCTATAGAATCTGCATTCAAATCTTCATTGAAAATAAGCAATTCAAGTCATAGACATGCTGTTAGAAATGATAGTGACAGTGCTAATGAGGATCAAGGACTTGATGAGATTAAATCACTAATGGCGAGAAGATTGCAGAGAGGCAAAGTAAGATACAAAGGTAAATTACCACTTGTATGTTTTAATTGTAAAGAGGTTGGACACTTTGATGCAAGATGTCCAAATAGAAGAAAAAATGACAGAGGAAATGACAGATAATATGAGAATAATTTTGATAGAAATGATAATAAATATTACCGAAGCAACCGACAAAACCAATAAGAGAGATACCAAAGACTACAAGGACAAAGGGAAGAAAGCTTGTTACCTAGCTAAGAATAGAGCTGATGAAACTGAAACTGAATCAGAAGAAGACATCAAGATGGTATTTGTTGCCATGAAGAATGATTCATATGCAGTTGAAGATAGGTATCTATAAACTGCACTCAAATCTAAAGTTAGTAAAAATGATGTCTGGATCATACATAGTGGCTGCCCTCACCATATGATCGGTGATAAATAATATTTTGAGACTTTTGAATACTATAATGGTGGTTGAGTGAGAATGGGAAATGATACACCTTGTCCAATTGAAGGTAAAGGGACTATAATGTTGAATAACCTAATAGAATGTGAAAATTCCTACTAGGTTAAAGGACTGAATTACAATTTGTTAAGTGTTTCACATCTAAAAAATTCAAATCAAAAAGTAGCATTTGAAAATAAGAAGGAAAAGATATTTAATGAATCGAGAAGGTTGATTGGTACCGGCAAGCAGACAAAAGGTAACCTTTTCTATCTTGATGACACTAACACAACTTGTTTGATGCCTAGAAATGAAGACATATGGTTGTGGCACAAAAGGTTGTGTCATGTGAACTTAGACAACATGATATAGATAATTATTTTGTTTGGCATTGTTGTCAAAGGGAGAGATTATTCCATTATCATTCATACAAAAGGAGAGATGATTCTATTATCATATAAAAGGAGACATGATGATAAAGGGAGAGATTATCTCAGTGATCAGAAAAGATTATATCATTATCCATGAAGTGAAGTTCCTGAGAATAAAAAGGAAGATTTAATCAATATTCTAAGGGGGAGAATTTGATTACATATGAAATATCCATCTAAGGGAGAGAGAAGTAAAAAAGGGAGAGATTTTAGACAAAGAGGAAGATTATTGTCAAAGGAAAAAGAGATTATCAAGAAGAGGAATAGTCAAGGCAGAGCACATATTAGAACAGAGATATCAGATGATACATCTATCCAATGAAGGGATTGAAGATTGAAGATGACCACTCTGCAAGAAACAAATCAAAGCTATTTTTGAGTTTACTGAGAGCCAGACATTTGTAATAGTTACAATAGGAAATCTTGATGAAACTCTTATATAAAATATTGTATTAGTAATAGTATAGTATGATAATGTAGTATGTTTCCATCAATGCCAAAGGGAGAGATTGATGACATGTAACTGATTGAATGTTTGAAGATGTTAAGTTGATCACCAAAATGTAGAAAGATAATGCAAGACATTAAATCAGTTAATGGATTATATTTTCATTGATGTCAACTTGATATAATCTAATAGGTTATAATCAAAGTGTCAAAGACTTCAGAGAATCAAAGAGATAAAGATTATGCTTTCAGTGTTGCATAAAAGACAAGCATTCACAATATGACTTCAAACACCGATGGTTAGTGGACACCGACAGACAGAGATCACCAAAAGTCAAGTGACAGTGTTGCCCAAGAAAAGTCACCGATGAGTAGAATCACAAGGAAAATCGATGGCCAGAAGCATAGTACAAACTGACGGAGAAGCCCGAGGAGAACTGAAGTGTTGACCGTAGCTATCAAAGAGTTAAATACCAAAATTAACTTGAGTTCATAAATGAAAAAATATCTAGCTAGTAGAGCTAAATATAGACTTAAATGGTAGTTATATTTTTTTTCATCGACAATATAAATCTAGAGATAAGTAATCAATTTAAATTTGTTTTGTCTAGTTGGTGAGAAGATCTCTACGAGATAAAATATGAGTTTTTTCTTTAAATCTAATTGGCAAGAATTATGGGTCGCACCAAGATCAAGAACCTAATAATGGTGATATCATGTCTATAAAGAGACAACTCAATTCATTATGAATTATGGTGGGTGAATGAATAGAAAGAGGATGTTGAAGAGCAACTTCATACAGTCCTGATCAACAAGCTGAGGAAAGAGCTAAAGTTTTATGCAGACACCAAGAAATAGAGCATAGCATCACCAAGCAGAATCAAAGTGGAGCAAAGGTATAAACTGAGATCTATTGATCAGAATAGTTTTATGAGATTAGAATAGATCTAAAAATCTGCAAGTATAAGTTGTATGTGAACAGATCATACTATTTCAGTTTAACCATTGATTAAGAAAGTCTCTTAACCGATTAGGATTTAAAGATCCTTTCTATATTGAGATACATCCCAAGGAGCATCAAAAAGTTGGATCGTGAAGATAGCATGAGATTCTAGATACCTATTGATAGGCCAAGTGAGTGTTTGATCAAGGAATGTAGCATAGAGATGCCAAATATCAAGTGACAAACTAAACTTTTAAATCCTCTAACAAGGTCACACCTAACAATGTGTTTGTAACCTTTAACAGGGTTGGCTCTTCACCGAGCTCACTTCAGAAGAGTGAAAATTTTGGGTTACCGGTCCCAAGTGGTTTTTTCCCTTAACAGGGTTTCCACGTTAAAAATCCATGTGTCAATGTGTTTATGAATCATTAATTTAGTGTTTTGCATTATACATAGCTTAACTGTATTGATCAGTATACTCTAGATAATTTACTGTCTTTTGGTAAACTAACAGATTGTTATTTGGTAAACATATAGTAGAAGGTTTTACAAAGCATTCCGAGCAGTAGTAATTTGATAATAGTATTTGGAGGCATTCATCTTATAGGAATGAAGATAACTAGAGGCTTAATATTGTGGTACTAAGTTTTTGGGTTAATTATTGGAATATTTTTTAGGCCACTAATTCACCCCCCCCCCCCCCCCCCCCCTCTCAGCTATTACTAACAAACTTTTGCACTTTCAATGATTTTATTAGAGGATTTGTTAAGATATTTATAAGCTTTGCTTTTGGTAGAATATCCTAGAAATATTCCTTCATCACTTTTGGAGTCAAGATTTCCATTTATATCATCTTTCATTATATAACATTGACTTCCAAAAATTCTAAAGTAACTTACATTTGGTGTGTATCTATACCATAGCTCATAAAGTGTCTTATTGGTGTCTTTCTTTAATTGATTTCAGTTTAATGTATAGACAGCAGGTTTTACAGATTCTCTCCAGAATGTTTGTGTGATGCCTTTTTCAATCATTGGTGTTCTGGCACAATCAACAATTAATCTATTCCTCCTTTCAGCAATCCCATTTTGTTGTGGTGTTCTCGATGCAGAAATCTGTCTTGTAATTCCATGCTCATTACAAAAGTTAGTGAATTTAACAGAAATAAATTCTCCTCCTCTATCTGATCTTAAAAATTTCAGTTCTTTTCCACATTTCTTTTCATCTATAGCTTTATGTCATTTGAACAGCTTAAATGCTTCAGACTTTTCTTTTAAGAACATGACAGTCATCATTCTAGAATAATCATCAACAAATAGAATGAAGTATCTATCACCATAATAGCTCTTTGTTCTCATTGTTCCACATAAGTTAGTATGGACTAATTCCATAATAGAATTAGATGTGTAGGTTTTCCTCTTGAAACTAGACTTTGTCATTTTTTCTTTTTGACAATTTTTACACATGACATGGTCGGGTTTTGACATGCTCGGTAAGCCTCTTACTTTCCTTTTCTTGCTTATCCTAACCATGTTGTCAAAATTCACATGACATAACCTTTTATGCCACAAACAAATGTTTTCATTTCTAATAAACAAGTGGTCTTAATATCATCAAGATAGAATAGGTTACCTTTTGTTTGTTCACCAGTACCGATCAACCATCTCGTTTGATTATCAATCTTTTCCTTTTTGTTCTCAAATGCAACTCGGTGTCATGTGTTATTCAGCTGTGAAAAACTCAATAGATTATAGTTAAGTACTTTCACCCAATATGCATTTTCATATCTGATCAGATTATTCAATATGATGGTTCATTTTCCTTCAACTAGACAAGGTGAGTCATTACCCATCCTAACTGATCCATCATTATAATATTCAAAAGTTTCAAACTTTTCCTTATCTCCAGTCATGTGGTGAGTACAACCACTATCAATAATCTAGACATAACTTTTGCTAACTTTATATATGAGTACACATTTAACACAACTTTCTTCTTCATCTGAGTCATCCTTCATAGCAACAAATACTACCTCAATATCTTCATCAGATTCAGTGTCAGTATTTTCAGCTTTGTTCTCAACCAGGTAACAAACCTTCTTTCCTTTGTCCTTGTATTCTCGGTTATCTCTTCTGTCAGAGTGTCAGTTTCTTATGTAGTCTTGGCCACCACTTCTATCAAACTTATTTTCATAAGATCTATCATTGTTTCTATTATCTTTTCTCTTGTTAGGGCATCTAGTAGAAAAGTGTCCAATTTATTTTCAATTTAAAAATATCGATGGTAATTTAGCTTTGTATCTACCTTTTCCTCTTTGCAATCTTCTAGTCAGTAGTGCTTCAATTTCATCAAGTTCTTGTTCATCACTATCACTTTCACTATCATTTCTCATAGTGTGTTTATGACTTGATTAACTTATTTTCATATAAGATTTGAATACATACTAAATAGTTGGTAAGACACTGTTGTCAAATTTATTTATCTTAAATGAAATAAGTCTACCAATCAAACTATCTAGAGTAACATTGTTATTTGTTACTGCTCTCATTTCTTGAATTGCAAATACTCTAATAGCATAAACAGGCAGTAAGGTTCTCAAAATTTAACTTACCACTATTTTTTCTTCAAGTACACCTCCTACTCCTTGAATAGCATTAAAAACTTCTTTGATTCTTCTACTGTACTGAGTGATTTTTTCTCCTTCTTTCATTCTTAGTTCATCAAACTTTCCTCTAAGGCTTTCAGCCTTAGCTCTTCACACATTTTTATGTCCTCCATGTACTAGCTTTAGTTTGTCCCACATTTTCTTTTTAGTTGTGCAAGATTTGGCATCTTCAAATTCATCACCAGATAGTGAAGAAGCAAGTTCTATCATCATAGATTTGTGTTCATGTTTATCTCTCAATTGATCAACAGTTAGAGGTCCATTCAGTGCAGCCTATTTAGTATCCAAGTATTGTGTGACATAATTTCCAATACCTGATAAGTGGAGTCTTATCCTTCTTTTCCATGATGCAAAGTTGTCCTTGTTCAACTTAGGCACATCCCTTTTACTCATATTTTGATCTTTAGCTTGAGTCTTTAAACTCTCTTCCAAGCACACTAGCTCTGATACCAATTGTTAGAATAACTGAGAGGGGGTGGTGAATCAGTGGCCTCAAAAATTAATCCAATAATCCAACCAAAAATTATACCACAAATATATCCTCTAGTTATCTTTCAGTCCTACATAATGTATGCCTTTAAGTAATGTTATCAAATATTTACTGCTCGGTGAATATTTTGTTTATCTTTTTCTAGCCTTTACCAAGTAGCAGTAAATTAACTTAGTGTTTATTGACCAATCATGTTTTTGTAATGTGTAAATAAATTAACCATATACACATTTTACACATGGATTTCTAATGTGAAAACCCTGTTAAGGGAAAAACCACTTGGGACCGATAACCCAAAATTTTCACTCTTCTAAAGTGAGCTCGGTGAAGAGCCAACCTTGTCAAAGGTTACAAACACACTATTAAGTGTGACCTTGTTAGAGGATTTAAAACTAACAGTTTATCATTTGACCTAGAATTCACTATATTTTCTGCATAAAAACCTTTTGATACTCTTGAGTATCTCAATACAATAAGGATGGTTAAATCCCACTCGCTTAAGAGATTTTCTGAATCAATGGTTAAACTGAAATAGTAAATGATCTATTCAATAATACAACTTTAACTTGTAGATTTTCAGATCTATTGTTAGTCCATAATAGCTCTCTGATCAATGTTCTCTACAATTCCTTTTCTCCCCTTCTTACTTCTTTATGCTCATTGAATGCTCTTTCTTACGTTTTTCAGTGTCTGTAGAATTCTTTGGCTCTGTTCTTCAGCCTATATGATCAAATCTACATGAAGACTTCTATCTTCACCAGAATTCTATTCAGCATTCCTCTTTTTTCATAATGAATTACTTGTGTATTTATATACACATGTTTTCACTGTTTAATCTCCTTGTCTTTCTTGTTCTTGACATAGATTGCTTCTTGATCCAAAAATCTCGCCATGCATTTCTTTAATCTTTAAAGATTTTCTTTAGTTTTATTCCATAGATTTCTCCTTGAATACTTTGAATAAAACTCTTCTTTGCTTTAGTTTAGCTTATCAATGAAAACAAAACAATTAATTGGATAACTCTAAATATAGCTCCTGCCAGCTAAGTGTTTTTTTTTTTTTCTAACTCCAGTTGATTTTTGTGATTAGTCTTTAGTTAGCTCGGTCATTGACTCCAGTTGTCCTTGGGCATCAACTTTAGTTCTGCTCAATGACCACTTCAGTTATGCTTGGTGTTGTGGTTCTCGATATACACTGTGACTACTCGGGGTTCTCTATCCATGGGTGTGCACTTTCCATCGGTGTTTACTATCACTCGGTGTACACTAGATTTTTATGTTTACTGATAACATAAACTTTATCTCTTTGGTTTCTTGAAGTCTACGACAATATGTATATGACCAATCAGATTATATCTAGTTGACATCAATGACAATACAATACATTAGCTGATGTAATGTCTTGCATTTACTTTTTGTATCTCGGTGATCATCAACTTATCATATTTAAACATTTAATCAGTTATAGTTCATCATTACTTTGGTAAGTGATCTCTAGAGGAAAATCCCATTATGTACCAAGTAGTGATCAATTGAATTGAACCCCTTTGATTGAGTGATCTCTAGAGGGAGATCTCACTATGTACATTAAAGTAGTGACAAATCAAATTGAACCCCTTACATTAATTTAACTTCCTCATATAGAGAAATAGGAAACAAACCAAATATGTTTTACTTAATTTGATATTTAGATTACAACTCTGTTTGATTGAGACCACAGATATCAACCCATGAAACTTGGTTGTTTTTCCACTTTACCAATTGAGGAAATTGATCAATCCATAAAGTTTGCATGGACTAGAGGATTGAGGCATAAAGTGAGTGAGAAGTTCTTTATCAAGAATGGAGACCTCCCAACACTAGACCTATTAATTATCACTCATAAGCCAAGTGTTCTTATCACAAATGATGTTTTAAGTCATGTTGATTACATTCCAAATTTTAGAATCACCCTTGAGATGAGAAATATTATTGTGGAATAAAAGCCCATGTAGACCATTATTATATTTGTAAACAATAATACATTTATAAAGAGTAAAAGGATTAAACTGGTTTGGCTCCAACAATTTTTTCATGCGAGGGAATTCAAGGATTTGGATTTAAAAAATTATCTCAACTAGAGAGGAACACGATATAGAATTTACATTTACTTAAATTGAAAATAACAATAGAAACGTTATAAAAGGACTCGAGGATAAATTTTATCTTCATGAAATTAGATTTATTGTCTTAACAATGGAGGGTGGTGTCACTTAAAAATTAATCACATGTTTTTTCCTTGATGTTGTTGGTAAATTCTATCCTAGTTAAGTATTAACTCGTTATATTCATAGAGATCTCTTCCAATTGATTTAACAAGACTAATGTGAAGATAGGTAGAAATGTTACAATAATAATTGAGACCTTTTCTATCCTTGAATAATATGGAAGGGGAACCATTGACCAAAAGGTTAGTCTAAGGATCTCTTCTGCACATATGAACCCAATTTCTAAATTCAATGAGGAATTCCATTTCACTCATGATACAAAAAGATAAAGTTTGAGTTGACTCTATTAGAAGTATTAGATATAGATAAAGACTAATATAACTACTCTTGTTTTGCACAAGTGTGCAAGGATTCATGAACACCATAATGTCATCATGAATTTATTTCTAGGATAAAGTCATCTTTCTCTTAAGAATTGATTTTGCTAAATAATATTATTTATTAGCAATAATATTGGAATAAATCATATAAGAAGGGTTATGGAAAGAGATAGATCTAAATTATATGTATGTATGTATGTGTTATCATTCCACAACACATGCCCCATTTAAGGCCCTTGGCCGAATGGGGACCCCCCATATTTTTTGGTCTTTGTCCCTTTTTTGGTTGTTTAAAATTCTCTCAAGTTAAGTGGGACCGGGTATTTGGTGAGTAACATTGAGGGCCCTTAGAAAGACTCCCAATAGTTGGGTATCATCTTGGTTTCCATGTTAGCCTTTCCCCCCTCCTTTTTTAGTTGTTAGCTTTAGTCATTTTTTTTTTTTTCCACTAATTCCTTCACTTAGTGTTTTTTGCCCTTTCAGACTTTCAGTGTTTCGTAGATACCCATACATCTAAATCACTGAAAGGATGAAGATTTGTGGCCCTTTCACCCTTTCAAAAAATTTTTGTTTTGCAGATACCTATACCAATGAAATACCGAAAGGATGAAGGTTTGTGGCCCTTTCTCCCTTTCAGGCTTTAAGAGTTTGAGAGGTCCCAAGACCTCTGAAACATCAAAATACCAAAGACCGAGCATCATAAATTAGGATTGGGGTTTCATAATTTCACAATCTGACACACCCAATGTTCCTAATGATGTTATCACGTAGTCTCGGCCTATAAAAGGGGTTTTGGGGTTGTTGTTTTCCATTCTAGGTTTTTTCATTTTTGAGCTCTGGATCTACGTAGCAATTAGAGACCTCTAATTCATCTTCATTACTTTTGCACCATTTTGCAAGTGGTGCTCACTTTGATTAGTTGTTCTTGAGATCGACCCACATAGTTTTCTTCCATCTTTGTGTCATGTTAGGTAGGGTTTTGTCCTTTTGTTTCCTTTGTTTTCCCTCATATTTTTTCTTCCTTTGTCATTTTTAGGTTTAGCATCATAGTTCTTTAGGTTAGGGTTGTTACATCGTTCAGCATTTTAGGGTTTGTCCTTAGGGTTGATTCTTCAAAGTTTCACACTCTGAAACTCCAAAAGTTCCATAGCTTGGCAAAGATCTTTGGCATTTTGGTTTTTTGCACACAAAAATAATCAGTTTCCTCTGGCATGCCAAAAGTGTAAAGAGCCCTCTCAGAATCAACTAACTCCTGAACTCCTCTGGAGTTTGACACTTTTGGTGTTTTACATGTTGAAGAACTAATTGACGCTGGTATGCCAAAGGTTTTTAGCTTTTCATCATTTTGTAGTTTCAGACTTTCACACCATGAGCATGTTTGCAGACTACGAAGGCTTGAACTACCAAAAGTCCAAGGGGTTTGGTTTCTCACTCATGTCTAGTTTATTGTGTTTCTTTCTTCTTTGGGTTTTTCTTTCTTTGCTTAGATTTAGATTGGTAGATTTATTTTATGCTTTCAATAATGGATAGCTGACAACACTCTTTGCAATGTAGAATGTCAAAAAAGACAATCATTTTGTCGATGAAGTACCACTTTAAAGGGTACAAGACCCCCACCAAGGTGGGGAACCTACATACTGAGATCATAGATACTAGCATTGGGCACCTGAATTGGGGTTAATTCCTAAGATATTGTGTGAATCTGATGGGAAGGTTGTCAGACTGCACAACAATGGTCTTGGGGGGTTTGGTAAATGTGGTAGCTCATCTAGTCTCCATCCTTTCACTAGATTTAATTATGACCCTATCCCACCACTACAACTCAAATGAAAAGGTGGTGAAGAACGTTGATAGAGATATTATATTAGATCTAAGTGATGTAGGAGCATCCTGGGGTAGTTGACAATCTTGTATCACCAAAAATATGTTTGAGTTTGGTTTTGACTTTTGGTGGTAGTTCTCAGTTGGAAGATGTGTTGCTTTACCGACAGACTTGGTGACTGGGCTCGATGGTGCTCGGTGGTACTTTTCTTGGTATTGTTTTTCTCGATTGTGTCTGTTTGGTAGTTTTTGGGTCAGTTGTGTTTCACTTAGAGGCTTGGCTTTCAGTGTTATTGATCACCGATGAGGTTATTTTGATTGTTTGGGTTGGCTGACTAGTGCATTTAATTTGAGGTTGCGTTCCTCTAGTTTTGATCGACCGTTGGAGGTGTGAGGACCTAAATCTGATTTGGTTCTTTCTCTTAGGTAAATTTAATAACTTTTTCATCTGAATGATGGATAATACATTAGGTGCTATATTCTTGAAGCTGATTGTTGTTTAATTGAATTGTTTTATTGTAAAGCCGACTTGTGGCTATTTTGTATAAAAGGAGGGTATGGGTGAGTAGTAAAAGGAAATGGAAGGAATTTATAAGTGGGAGAGATTGTGTAATTGATAACGGGGTTATCATGTGGGTTTGGGTAGATCTAATAACAAATCCAAGTCTTTTTTTCTTTGTATTTGGCCATAATCGGGAAGGCCTTACAACCCGACATGTTTGGTGTAATTTCATGTTATTGATAATATGAATTGATATTGTTGTTATATCTCTTTATGTTATGGTTTCCGTTGTGTTGTTTGTTGAATGCTGCAAGGTTTGGACTATCCATTCTTGGATCCTCCATCCTTGACTACGTCAAGTGGTATCAAAGAAAAGTTGATCTGGATGGGTGAAGGTTGTGTTTCCTTTTGAGACCCATGTTGCAGATCCATGTTCCTAAACTTGTAAAAATAGTCTGATTGTTCGTGCAAGGTAGAAGGTTACAATCTAACTTATAGACAATTTGAAGGTTGTCACAAGGTGGTCGATTGGGATTTGTTACAGAAGGTTGTGGTTCTTCGTATCTCACTAGTGCATAGATTGTTGATCAGAGGTAGATGTACTTAATGTTTTGAAGATGCCTCCCAAAAGACAACATATTGTTGATGAGGTTGATACATCCTTGTCCTTATAGGATAAGTTGGTTACAAGAAGATCATGCAGTAGAGGTTAAGGAATAGTGCATGGTAAGTTTTCACATTGGTCCTTACAAGGATGAAGTTTTATGTGACATTGTGAATATAAGTTATTGTCATGTTTTACTTGGAAGACCTTGGCAATATGGTAGAGAGGCTATTCATGATTGTAAAAGAAATTTCATCACTATTTTGAAAGATGGACAAAAATTTACTTTGATTTCATTGAAGGATGAAGACAATGGAATGAAGAACTTGAGCATTAGAAGGAGATCTGAGATGACTATAGGCGTTAGTGTGGACATTAATATTAAAAGATGTGAAAGAAAATTAGAGATTACTAGTGGTAAAGGGAAGAAGACGAAGGACCAAGGCATGAGTGTGTCATTTGAGGATTCAGAAGACATGTATATCAAGAACCGGTTTGGAATCTATGTGTTGAAGCCTGAAAGATGTTTGTTGAGATTTTGAGAACATCTTCTTTGCACCTGGGGTGTCTGATGCAAGAGAATCCTTGGGTAGTTGGCAATCTTGTATCACCACAAATATTTTGACTTTTGGTGGTAGTTCTCAGTTGGAAGATGTGTTTCTTCACCAACAGACTCGGTGATTGGGCTTGGTGGTGCTTGGTGGTAATTTTCTTAGTAGTGTTCTTCTTAGTGGTGTATGTTCGGTGGTTTTTGGCTTAGTTGTGTCTCACTGAGTTTCTTGAATTTTGGTGTTCTTGATCACTGATGGGGTTATTCTGATTGTTTGGGCTGGCCAATAGGTGCATTTAATTTGAGGTTTTGTTCCTCGAGTTTTGATCAACCATTGGATGTGTTAGGACCTAAATCTAATTTGGTTCTTTCTCTTAGGTGAATTTAATAATTGTTGCAACCGACTGATGGATAACACATTGGGTGTTGTTCTCTTGAATTCAACTGTTGTTTAATTAAATTGTTTTATTTTAAAGATGACTTGTGGTTGTCTTTTATAAAAGGATGGTATGGGTGAGTAGTAAAAGGGAATGGAAGGTAGTTAGAAGTGGGAGAGCTTGACTAGCTGATAACTGGGTTAGATTGTGGGCTTGAGTAGATCTAATAATAGATCCAGTTCTTGTTGTCTATGTATTTGGTCGTAACTGGGAAGGCCTTACAGCCCAGCATATTTGGTGTAATTTCATGTTATTGATAATATGAATTGATGTTGTTTTTATATCTCTTTATGTTATGGTTTATGTTGTGTCATTTATTGAATACTACAAGGTTTCGACTGTCCATTCTTGGATCCTCCATCCTTGACTTCATCACTAAGACCATATGCCATCAAAGATGTTTTCCATCTATAGAAAGGGGTTGACCACTTCTACCCAATCACCAAGGAGAGAGGTATAAGGTGGTTCAAAGGAAATACTTTGGATTCTTATGACATGATCAATAAAGAATATCTCATTCAAGAGCTCCCAAATAATAAAATGGAAATAATTGATATGATGAGAGGTTATATGAATGATGACATAAAGGCTGCAGTGACAATGTTGAGCCAAGTGTATGACCTCTCCAAAGAACACCAATTGGAGCCATGGATGATCCATGTCATAGAGAAGATCAAAGGGATAAAGGTCAGGATTGATTGGGGAACAATACTGAGCGACAACTAGGATTTTCAGTTAAGATAGGTAAAATGTACCCCAGGTTCTACATGAAATCTTACATTTTCTACCTCCTTGCTACCAGAGCCAATTATCCAAGCCTCACCAAGAGAGGGTCATTCAATGAACAAAATGCATGGCCATAAACTATATATCATCAACTAGTGAGGGAATAAAAATTAAAAGATGATAGCCGGTAATACTAGATTGTATATGACATTTTTTTTTTTGCAATCATCAGATCCATTGAGGGAGACTATGCCAAGAGGCTCTTAGAGGAAGTTGCAGCCAAGGTGTGAGCCCTCGGGGCTTACTGCATTCAATAAAAAACCTTTACTTATATCTAGGTTACTGGGAGTACCATGAATATCAAGAATTTTTTGCTCTATCCATCCAAAAAAAGTATTCTACAGGAGACAGGCAGACATCTTTCAAATGCCTATGAAGTTATCAGGTTGAAGAAGAAGCACTATTGGGACCTCCATATCTCAATAGGGTCCAACTCTTTACAGGACGTAAAGGTCTGAAAATCCATAGAGCTAGAGTGGGATGAGTTCTCTCTGTAGGAATTCAAGTCAACAAGGCCCAGGTTTGACCCCATTGGGACATTTAGCCACATAGCTAAAAGGCATTATCAACATGAGCCCCATATAGAATATCATTGGATCAATTACATTGATGACTACAAGGTCAAGATCTGAGATTAGTGTAGAATGTCTCTTGAATTGGCTGAGAATGCATTGGAGGTAAAAATCCCTCCTAGAGTGTGGGATAAAGATTCTCTAGATGTATTAGATCCATTTTACAATAAGGATAAGCTATATACCCAGCCTATTCTGAATTCTGATGTTGGTAGAGATGAAAATGATTCTATTGACTTCAAGGCTCGACATCTAATTGAGCTCACAAAGAGTTGGATAAGGAATCCTTTCAATTTATTTCTAGTTCCCATGAAGCCTCAACTAAATCCACCTTCCAAGGCAGAGAAGGAGAAGGGGAGGAGAGTAAACATCTTAACTTTCAAAGAGGCATCTCCCATGCGGCAAAAAACAATTTAAAGGCATGAATGGTCTTCCACCTATGGTCCTATAGAGAAGAGGACAAAGAAGAGAAGAGGAAAAGGTGATAATACACATCATATTGTAAGACAGGTTGACATTCCATCTCAGACACCTCAGACCCCTTCCACATTAGGCAGAAGTAAGGAGGATGTAGAGCCCCTATTAAAGGAAAAAATTTATAAAAGAAAGAGGGCTTCAGTATCACCTATTGATTAACTGATGAATATTTGATGGAGATGATGAAGGCCGAGCAATACCGAGTATCATGATTGTAGAAATGGTTAGATCATTTGTTGTTTTTTCATTGATGTCAAGCAATTGAGTAATTGATTTTTATTGTGTTACCATATCTTAAGAGGAGAAGTTAAGTGGGTGACAAATACAGATCAAACAATGATGAAGTAATTATGTTATAGTTGTTTTTAACTATATATTTGGTGTTATCAAAGCAGTACATTTAATTGATCAAGTCGGTAACTACAATGAATTAAGTTATGAATGAAAGAGATACTTTACCGAGCTAGACTGATTCATTCAGTAGAATGTTATGTGAGTCAGTTACATTTACCAAGCACCGAGAAGCAAGTTAGACATCGAGAAGTGAAGAAGTCAGTTATCGAGTTGCAAAGAAAGTTTTATCGAGTACAATAAACTGATATTAAATGATGATGAAATCAAATTTAATGTGAAGAAATGATGAGATAGATGAGGAAATGAATTAAATGAATTTTGTTACAATATCTACAAATGGTAAAATTTAATGTGAAGATCTAAGGCAAAGATCAAGCGTTTAGATAGAAATGTGAAAGTTCTAAGAAAAGTTACAAGCTCCGAGGTAAAAGTGATTTGGTTTACCAAGTTGAGAAATATGAAGAAGATGATAGAAAAAATGAGCACAAAGGAAGGGAAATTAAATTAAGGGGATTAAGAGGCAAAAGTATGTCTATATAAGGAATGAGAATTACACTTAGTGTAAGGCTACTGGCGAATTGAACAAAGAAGGAAAGAAGTTGAAGAACAACATTCACCAAGTAGAACAGAGAAAGACAGATTGAAGAATCTACAGTCTAAGAAAGAGATCAATGGAGTATGTGATGCCAGTATTAAATTGAGCATAAAGGATCTCATCCAAGCATAATGAGTTTCTAATTTTTACAGATCAAATTTTATTTTTTCTTATTAATATTTGAAATAGAGAAATCTCTTAACCAAGTGGATTTAACCATCCTATTTGTAAAACCTAGACTTAGGTGACATTCCAAAAGAGTGTTTGAAGAAATCTAAAAAGGCCACTCCTAACAAGGTGAAGATATTAATAGATCTGAGGTAAATACCCTAACAGGATCACATTTAGCAAATGTGTTTGTAATCTTTAACAGGATAAGTTCTTAAATGAGTGTACTTTAGAAAAGTACATTTTTATTGTGGGTTACAATTCCCACAGAGGTTTTTCCCAAATTGTGTTTCCTCATTAAATCTTGTGTTAATGAGTTAAACTGGGTTATATCTTGTGTTAATGAGTTAATCTAATGTTGCTAAGTTTGAATGATTAATTGTTGCTTATGTTATTTGGTGAACTAGTTATTTACAGTATTCAGTACTTATCTAGTGAATCAGTGAGTTTAGTTTTAAGAGTTTAAGTTTGATTTGTCTGATTTACCCCCCTCCCCCTCTTAGTGGGACCAACATCACCTCAATTAGAAAAATTGCTTGAAGAGGAGGAGGTAGAAGAAGATAATGCCCCTTTGGTAAGAGGAACTCAATAGGCTACTTTGGCTACCAAAAGTGCAAAACAAGGGTTTCTCAAACCCAAGTGAAAAAACATCCAATTAATTTGGAGACTAGTATAGAGGCAAAAATGACTAAGGGTGACTTGGGGTTAGATGAATTTGAGTTATCATATTTTGAGAATATTCATGGATTCTTTGACCCCCCAAGTCAATTTGTCAATCCAAAGTTTGACTCCACTACAACACTAGCACAAACACTCTTCTAAATGCAAGGACACGTGGGAGAAACTACTTCTCATACACATGTACCTATCCATTTATCCTTCAATAAAGAACATGAGTTGGAAAAGGGTATAGGAGAGGAGGAGCAAGGAGATAGAGTAGAAAAACATATAGCAGAGCTTAAAGAGGGAGAAATTGACACAAATCCATAAACTAATGAACCCAAGGGTGATGACTCAGCATAAGATACTCAAGAGAAAAAAAATTGCCTCCTCCACCTCCATCAATGTCATAGGTAATAGCTGAACAAGTACCACTATGGCAGGAGAAAGGGGGGCCAACTACCAGGTTGATGGCATAACTATTAGTTGATTCATCTTCTGAGGAAGAGAAAGAAGAGACTCTTGAGGATGTGGAAAATAAAGGGAAAACACAGGAGCAGTCAGAACAATAATGACTTCTCTTGCCACCTCCCCAATGAGATGTGACTCTTGAGTATGAATAACAGCATGATGAAGAGGAGAAGGAAGAAGCAGAGGAGACACCAAAAAACTTGGAGATAAGATAAGTTCTAGAAAATACTGAAAGGAAGTAGAAAAATAATATGAAGGGGATTACAAAGGAATGTTTGTTCTAAATATAGCCCCATATGAGCCTTTGACCACCTCCACCAAGCCCACTTGGTTAGCTAAAGCAGTGCAACCCTGGAGAAGAACATACATAGAAGAAGATGTTCATATGCCTACATTGGGGAAGACATTCCACAGGGGGGAGTAGTGTAGGAGAACCTAGGTTAGAAGCATTTTTAATTTTGTAAGGTGTTTTGTTTCATCATTCTTGTAATGACCGAGGTCAATCGGTGAACAAATGCCATAGTTTCTTTATAGCCTATTTTTAGTTTAAGTGTGTGTTGAGGTAGCTTATAAATCTCTGAAAATCCAATGAGGCTCTAACAATAGGAAATGGTGAAATAGAACTAAGTTATACTGGTGCTTTGGAAACTCTGTTGCTCAGGAATGTTACTCAGGAATCTTGCACAGGTTACACTAGGTTGCTCGGGTATGTTGTACGGAATGCTCGGTGATGTCTCTCGGGTTACACTTGGTGCTTGGGAATGTTTCTCGGTGATGTTTCTCAAGGTTGCTTGCATATTTCAGGTTTTTTGACTGGCGCTCGGGTATTGAAGGCAAAGTTTGTTTTGATGCTCAAGACTGGTGCTTGGTAATGGCAGTTTGTTGCTCAGTTATGTCGATTAACGGCCCAAGAAACATGGGATGTGATGTTTCTGACCAGCTGGGTCAACTGCAATGGCTCCCAATGTGTCATTTTTTTCTTTTATAAATAGAGACACCTATTCCAATGATGGGAGGGTCATTTATGGATCGACCATGCCTTTTGTGCAAGGTTGTTGAAGTTGTTGGAGGATGTGAGATATTTTGAAGGATATAGCTTTATATTTAGAAGTTTGTAATTGATAGAGAGAGAAAGGATTAAAGACTGTAGAGTATTGTACATGTAATAGATTTCAGATAGCAATACAGAGAGTATTTGGGCACTGCATTTTGTTATGTATTCTTTGTGTAATATGTTTAGTTTGGTTTTTCATGTTGAATCAGTCGGTTTGACTTGGAGAATGAATCTATACTAATAGATTTTGTAGCATGAAATAGTAGATTAACAATGAGAACCAGTTCTAGAGCACTTGAGGTCAAGATCTTAGTGACTTCCTCAAGTTAAGTTTTGATTATACCCTATAAGGTCCATTAAGAGACCTTGAAGTAGAGTTAGGATAACTCTCAGGACAATTAGAACTTGGGTCTACATCAGATTGGTATCAAAGTGAGTAAGAAGATTGGGCTTGTGTTGTTTGGGTGCAATTTTTAGAAGAGTGTAAATTCATTCAACATGGTTTCCAATGTAGAGCTAACAAGAGATGTCAAAGAATAGAGAGAGGAGAACAGACTCCTGAAGGAGCAATTATCCAAAATGGCATGCAAGTTAGAAGAAGTGTAGCTTTGAACTATAATAGTCAATGAACTGATGAGAGAAGCTGATGAGAAGGGTAAATTAGTGTCCAAGGAGGACATGATACCAGAGCTAGACCCTGTGCTTCAAGAAGAGCCATTCTTGAAAGCATTGAAGGAAATGAGTGGTAAGTCCTTGGAAGGTGTGCCTCTATTTAGTGGCAAGATGGATCCAGAATTAATTATGGAATGGATAGAAGGTCTTGAAAATTACTTTGATTGTGATAGTGTGACTGAATCTCAGAAAGTTAGAATAGCTAAGACAAGATTGAGAGGAACCGCTCTCACTTGGTGGAAATTTGTCCAAGATGAAAGGACTAAAGGAGGAAAGAACCCCATAACTAGTTGGAAATGTATGGTGGCTGAGATGAAGGAAACTTACCTTCCTGATGATTATGAGGTGCAGTTACACAAGAAAAGGTATAATCTAAGACAGAAAGGCTTAGAAGTCAGTGCCTATATAGAAGAATTCCACAAGCTATGCTTAAGGTCCTATGTGATGGAAGAAGAAATCCTAAAAGTGGAAAGATATCTAAATGGCCTAAAATGGAGTATCCAAGAAGAGATTGGTCTCTTAAGCCCCAAGACTGTACACTAATGCTATCAACTAGCCATTAAAGTGGAAGAGAAGTTCAAGAAGAAGCAAGACTCAAACAGTAGATATAGAGGAAGAGAAAATAGAGGTCATAGAGGAGGATATGGAGGAAGGAATTATGAAGCTAAGAATCAGAGTGAGTCCAAATTCACCAAGAATCAAGGAGAATCCAGTAACACTAGAGGTGGTTACAACTGAGGAAGAGGTTCAAATAATAGTTTAAGAGGAATAATTGATAACCAAGGAAGATGATCTTACTTCTCTTTGATGAAGTGCTATAACTGTCAACAGTTTGGGCATCCTGCATATCGGTGTCCTGAAAAGAAATCTACTTCACAAGGAGGAGAGAAAAGAGCTAACTATGTGCAATAAGAGTCTTCTAGTAGCAAGACTACAGAATTCACCATAGGATTAGAGATGGGATAGCATTTAATGGTTCGGATAGCACTCCTCAAAGAACCCATCAAAGAAGAGCCAAGCCAAAGAAGATCTTTGTTTTGAGTCAATTGAAAATTACTCAGGAAGGTCTATAAATTTATAATAGATTCAGGTTCTACTGATAATATAGTTTCTTTAGAAGTTATTGAGAAGTTAAAATTGAAAATGATTCCTCACACTAATCCTTATAGAGTTACTTGGTTGAATAAATATTAACATCTAATAGTCAATGAGAAAGCTTAGATAGAATTTTCCATAGGGAGATATAAGGATAAAGTTTTGTGTTATGTCATGCCCATGGATGCGTGTCATCTGCTATTAGGTAGACCTTGGTAGTTTGACCAAGCTGCAGTGCATGATGGAGTTAAGAACTCATATTCCTTCAAGAAGGGTGGAATAACTTTCAGGGTACAGTCAACCTTGGAAGAAGAGAAAGAAAAGAAAAGAGGTCCCAACCTACTATTGGTCAATGAGAAAGAATTCCTAAAGACATTAGAAGAAGAATATGGAGTCGGCATTGCTTTGGTTTTGAACCCAAAAGGTGAAAAGGGAAACAAGAGGGAAGAGTTGCCCTTAGAGATACAAAGGTTGTTAACTCAATACCAGGCCATAGTTAGTAATGGTCAACCAGCTACCCTACCACCTAAGAGATCTATTAGTCATTAGATTGACTTTATCCCAGGAGCCTCACTTCCAAATAAAGTTTCTTATAATATGACCCCATAGCAGAATGCAAAGATTTCTAACCAAATCCAGGAACTAATTGACCAAGGGTTTATTAGAGAAAGCATAAGTCCTTGTGATGATCCCACAGTCCTAGCCCCAAAGAAAGATGGTAATTGGAGGTTGTGTACCAATTCCAGGGCCATAAATAGGATTACTATCGGGTATAGGTTCCCAATACCAAGGATAGAAGATTTTATGGATTGTATTGGTGGAGCTAGATATTACTCCAAGATAGATCTTAAGAGTGGATATCATCAGATCATAAATAAAGGAGGAGATGAGTGGAAGAATTCTTTAAGACTACTGAAGGACTTTATGAATGGTTTGTTATGCCTTTTGGGTTGTCAAATTCCCCAAGAAAATTTATGAGATTGATGAATGAGGTTTTGAAATACTTCATTAGTAAATGGGTTGTAGTGTACTTAGATGACATCCTAGTGTTTAGCAAAACAAAAGAGGATCATCTTAGACATCTAAAAATGGTAATGCAAAGACTACATGAGGAAAAGTTGGAAATTAACTTGGAAAAGAGTTGGTATATCTAGGTTTTGTTATCTTAGAGGGTAATTTGAAGATGGATATAAGAAAGGTGAAAGAAATATTGAATTGGCCTACACCAAAGTCAGCTACTGAAGTAAGAAGCTTCCATGGTTTAGCATAGTTCTACCGAAAGTTCATCAAACAGTTCAGTGAAATCAATGTACCAATTTTAGATACCATCAAAGGAGGTATGAAAGCCAATTTCCAATGGAATGAATAGGATGATGAAGGATTTGAGCATCTAAAGAAGAGGATAGCGACTCAACCAATATTGAAACTTCCTAGTTTTGACAAATTGTTTACTGTGGAATGTGATGCTAGTAATATTGGTGTCAGTGCAATTTTGCGTCAAGAAGGAAAGCCAGTATCTTTTTACAGTGAGAAAATCAATGATGCCAAGAGAAATTATTCCTCACATGATTTGGAATTGTATGCATTAGTGAAAGAACTAAGGAAATGGAGACATTATCTCCTTCCCAAAGAATTTATAGTCTTTACCGATAATCAGGCTTTGATTTTTCTAATTTCACAGGATAAACTAAGCCACAAGAATGTGAAATGGGTGAAGTATATACAAGCCTATACCTTCACCATAAAGAATAAGAAGGGAATATAGAATAAAGTAGTAGATGCATTGAGTAGAAGGTTACTCACAATGCAAGAAGTTTAGCTAAGAAGCATTGGCATTGAAAGCTTCAAGGATCTGTATTCGGCAGATGAAGACTTTACAGCAGCATACAAGGTATGTCAAGATTATCAAAATAATTTTCATAGTGATTATTTGGAGCATACTCTTCAAGAAGGTATTCTATTTAAAGGAGAACAACTCTGTGTACCGAGAGGTTCCATGAGGGAGAACCTAGTACAATAAAAGCACAATGGTTCATTAAGTGGACATTTTGGGTTGAATAAAACTTTAGAGTTGGTCAAGAGGTATTACTATTGGCCAAGAATGAATTGGGATGTCCAAAGGTATGTAGAGACTTGTATGGTCTATCAAAAGGAAAATGAGGCTTCATCCAATGCAGGATTGTATCAGTCCCTTCCTATCCCAAATAGACCTTGGGAATGCCTTAGTATGGATTTTGTAGTTGGACTACCGAAGACCAAACAGGGAATGGACAGCATCTTTGTGATTGTTGATACGTTCAGCAAGATGGCTCACTTTGTGCCATGTAAGACCACACATGATGCATGTTACATAGAAAATATGTTCTTTAAAGAAGTAGTAAGGATACATGGATTACCTTTGAGTATTGTATCAGACCGAGACTCTAAGTTCATGAGTCACTTTTAGAAAACCTTATGGTAGAATCTTGGTACTAATCTTTCCTTTATCTTAGCATATCATCCACAGACCAAAGTGGTGAACTGAAGCTTAGGAAATATTTTGAGATGCCTCACCAAGGAGTATGGACAAGCATGGGATCAGTTACTTGCTCAAGAAAAATTTACATACAATGACATAGTCAATAGATCCACTGGAAAGAGCCCTTTTGAAATAGTGTATGGGATTCATCCCAGGGGTATATGTGAACTTAGTGATCTTGGAAGCAATGCAAAGAGGAGTGGGTATGCTAAATATTTTTCTCAATCCATGAAGGAGGTCCATGATTCAGTAAAGAAAGCATTAGTAGAGAGTACAACTCATACCAAGCAGAAGGTAGATACAAGGAAAAGAGATATTCAATTGCAAGTTGGAGATTTGGTCATGGTGCACCTAAACAAAACAAGGTTTCAAAAAGGATTTCCAAGTAAAATTCATATCAGGAAGATAGGCCCCTATGAAATTATGGAGAGTATGGGTCTAATGCTTATAAATTTGATCTTCCTATAGACATAGGATTATCTCCAGTCTTTAATGTGGTAGATTTGGTGTCCTATAAAGGACCAATTCCAGAAGGAGGTCATGATCTAACAGCAGACACCGAAGACCTCAAGGCATTAAAGCATCCAGTTACACCGAAACCAAAGGCAAATAAAATATTGAATTCAAGAGTTTCCAAGCAGACTAGAAGGCAGACCTACATGGAACATCTGGTCAAATTTCTAGGACAAGCTGATTCAGAGGCAACATGGGTGCAAGAGACATATTTCAAGAAGTTAGGCCTCAATCCTAACTTGCTCCAATCACATGGAAGTTGATTTATTTTGTTCGGGGGAATATGGTGCAGGAGCACCTAGGTTAGAATTATTTTTAATTTTGTAAGGTTTTTTGTTTCACCATTCTTGTAATGACCGAGGTCAATCGGTGAACAAACACCATAGTTGCTTTATAGCCTATTTTTATTTTAAGTGTGTGTTGAGGTAGCTTATAAACCTCTAAAAAATCCAATGAGGCTCTAACAATAGGAAATGGTAAAATAGCACTAAGGTATATTGGTGCTCAGGAAACTCTATTGCTCGGGAATGCATCTCGGGAATCTCGCTCGGGTTACACTAGGTTTCTCAGGTATCCTATGTGGAATGCTCGGGAACTTTGCTTGGTGATGTCTCTCGGGTTACACTTGGTGCTCGATGATGTTGCTCAAGGTTTCTTGTAGATTTTGGGTTTGTTGACTTGCACTCGGGTATTGAAGGTGAAGTTTTTTTTACGCTCGGGACTGGTGCTTGATAATGGAGGTTTGTTGCTCGGTTATGTCGATTAACGACCCAGTAAACACGGGATGTGACATTTCTGACCAGATGGGTCAACTGCAATGGCTCCCAATGTGTCATTTTTTTCTTTGATAAATAGGGACACTAGTTCCGATGATGGGAGGGTCATTTATGGATCGATCATGCCTTCTATGCAAGTTTGTTGAAGTTGTTGGAGGATGCGAGATATTTGAAGGATATAGCTTTATAGTTAGAAGTTTGTAATTGATAGAGAGGGAAAGGATGAAAGACTGTAGCGTATTGTACATGTAATAGGTTTTAGATAGCAATATAGAGAGTATTTGGGCACTACCTTCTGTTATGTATTCTTTGTGTAATATGTTCAATTTGGTTTTTCATGTTGAATCAGTCATTTTGACTTGACGAATGAATCTATCCTAATAGATTATGTAGCATGAAATAGTAGCTTAGCAATGAGAACTAGGTCTAGAGTACTTGAGGTGAAGATCTTGGTGACTTCCTCAAGTTAAGGTTTGATTATACTCTATAAGGTCCATTAAGAGACGTTGAAGCAGAGTTAGGCTGACTCTCGAGACAATTAGAACCTGGGTCTACATCAGGGAGCCTAGCCAAGCTACTCAAAAAATTCCATATGTAATACAAGATGACAGAGGGAAGTGGAAGGCTCAAGTTTTAGTTCCTCCTCCTATGAGTAGTATCACAGAGTTAACTCTAGAAGATTACATCATGGAGGAAGTTGATTTAGGAGAACCCGCCTGAGAAGGTGGTAACTCATTGGCCACTTTGGGCTAAAAGAAATTATTTAAATATTTATACAATGATGTGACAGATTCAGGGTCTCAAGCCACAAGTGGCAACTTTTAAGGAATATCTGACAAAGATAGTTGGTCCTATTGACCAAGATCATTCAAAGGCGGCATTGTAAGCGACACTTGAAAAGAGAGTGCCCCCAGAATCTACAAACCCTTTTGTGAAAGTGGCTGCATATTGGAGGTATGGGTTTGAGAGCTTTAGAGTTGAGACTATTCGCACAATTCTAAAATATTTTAGAATAATCTTCATTGGGGTAACACAACTCATCAATCTAATGGAGGGAGAGCAAGGCATAGATGAAAAGGGAGAATAGTGGCAATGAGATCTTCAAGATTTGAAGGTTATAAGAAAGTGATGCTTTCAAATTTTGGTAAAAATATATAATGGAATGAAGTTAGACAATTTTGATGAATGGGTCTCTGTTATCTATATTGCAATGAAAAGCTACAAGGAAAGCTTAGAGAAGATTGAGAAGAGGAGAAAGGATGGCATGATATGGGTAGAAGAGATTGAGAAATTTTTTGATGGAATGGAGTTGGAACTATACGAGGATGATAATGAGAAGAAGTTGTATTCTAAAAAGAACATTGTTTAGAAGTTTGAAGGGATTGTAGTCAAAGTGAACACCAAGGGAGATCTTCACCAGTTGTTTTATTTCAAAGAGGACATGAGCTACATAAGGGAACATATAGAGGAAATTAAAATGTTTAGTTCAAAGCTCACCTCATTCTGAGCAAGGCAGAAAAGGTAGTTAGAATATCTCAAGCTGCCCAATTTTGATGAAGTTTGGAGGATTATAGAGAGATTGTGCAAGGTTCATCCAAACATTCTTCCAGAGAGATAAGAGCCATTTTTTATACTTAACCATTTTGGGGAGACTGCGGTCATTTTTTCATACTTAGCCATTTTTGGGGGGTCTGAAATCATTCTTGATACTTAACAAATTTTCAGAGCTGCATTTTTGGAGGTCCATAACTTCAAAAATCCAAAGTCACCAAACTTCCAAACTTAATCATTTTTTAGCATGGCAATTTTTCGGAGGTCCACAACTCCAAAATTCTTGAGCGCACATTTTCAATCGTGTTTTCCTCATAGGATCATTTTTTGGGGGAGATTGCATACAAACTAGAGTTTATTTTTCAATTCAAGGGGTCTTCTACCAATTACACATCAGAAGGGCAATTAGATCCATGCATTTTGGGTGTGAATACCAAAGAGAAGATCAATCATGTGCAAACAAGGAGAAGAAATGATGGAACTGTAGTTCAAACATTTTCATTTTAAGGGTTGATTTCAGTCTGATTTTGTATGTATTTAGTGTACACGTGGATCAAAATCTATGCAATATTGTTAGCTATCAGTTTAGGAGTAGTTTTGCATTATTAAACTTGAGTTTTATTTTATTTACTCCATGTTTGCTATAGATGAAACCCTAGCTATGGGTTTCTAATTTCTAAGTTGAAGCACTATATATTGGATTAAAAAGATGTAATTAAATTTGGATTATTGATGCAATAAAGCTATATTTGTTTGGTGCTTCATTCATAGTGTGAATTTTTTTCTATCTATGCAAAATATATGAATATGTGTATGCTTTTTCATTTACTTCAAAGAGCCAACTGCATTTTTATTGTGAATGAATCTGTGACAAATTAGCTTGGCGTTTATCATTTTTGTTTCATCTTACTATGGAAAATGATTGGGAAGATTTATTCTATTTCTTTAAAGATAAATTTTTCTTGTGTGTGCATGCATCTGGTAGCTTCACGATTTGATAGATTTGGGAAAATCTTGCATTTGGTTAAAATTTTCTTCAAAAGATTGGACTTGTTGAATATGGAATTGTGAGTTTATCTGATTAATATTTCCTGGCTTTCCATCTTTTCACCATTTAATTCGCAAGTGTGATTGAACAATGGTTTATGTCCATTAGATTTCATTTCAGCAAATTTCTTATATTTCTTGTTACTCAAATATTTTAATCTTTTGGGAAATCGGTTAAGATAAGCAATTATCATAGGTTTTTAAGTTAGATTTGCATTGTTAGGAAATTGCATGCATTGATAATCAAGAAAATACAAGAAGTGTTAAAGTTTGTTTTGCAGCCTGAAGTTTGAAACGTACCAGCAAAGGCCTCCTTGTGAACATTCACATTTATCTCCAACTAATCTTACCAAGCAATTTTACCACAACCACGAAGAAGCTTGGGAATATAGTCGCTATTCTTCCAAGAGGGGAATTTTGGATCTCAAATTCCTAGCAATTGACTTTTGTAAGAACAACGTTCAACAGTATGTATGCATACATACATATGTACATATATATGAATCAAAGCAAGAAATATGAGGTAAATAGAGCCCATTTCCTCGCCTTTATTTTTTCTATCGTTGACCATTGGTGGTAAATTCTTGTAGATAAAGATCAATAAAGTGCTCATAAAATTGTTGAGACTGGAAGTGTAAGAACCCTATTGGTTCTACCGCTATTCAAATGGCATTGCTAGATGATATTTTTGTAAATTTGAATGTTTTTGGTGTTTTTGAGTTTTATGATTTTTTTTGTGTAAATTGAAAATATATATAAACGCAATGCATGAAATCAAAATTATTTATTTCAAACTTTGCACAAGAATTCCTCTTATTCAATTTAGGAATTGACTTTACATACAATGATCAACTAATGCAAAGAGGAATGAATTTATTCTAATTGTGAAACTTGGTATATGAATGTAGGTATGCATTATTTCCTCCAAATGAATTCCAACATATACACGTTGCCCAAAGACCCTTTGGCACCATTGTCTAAAAATTGAATGTTTCTCAATAAGCCCCACACATGCCACCCTAGATACTTGGCATCAATATTTTATGACTCCTGAAGATCATATACAGAGTGTGGCTGCCTTGAAAATACCTCCAAATACAGTTTTATAGGTTGTGATTTGATTTCAATTTGTCTCATTTATTCTATGCAAATAATCTGAATAAAGACCACGATAAATACCTCTAAATTCATCACCAATTAACTCAATCATGGCCCCTAAATGAAGCCATAGTTAGAAGCAAGAATTGATGGGTCTTTCACCATCTCTAATTGTAAAAGCTTCTGAATAATTCCATTCTTCCAAGCATGAAAATTTCAAACCCTTGTCACCAAACTTCTCTTCACAAATTTCAATAAATAAGAATGCATAAAATGGATCAATTTTTGGCTTATTTTGCTTTATACATTTCCCAAATACAAGTCGACCATGAATCTTCAGCTTCACTCTTCACATAACTTAAAATTCCATTTTATTTAGATGAAGTTTGAAAATAATATTAAATTATATCACCCTCCAATACTAGGTCTCATAATTCAAACTTATAAAATATTCATTAAATGAGCTTGACACCAAAACTATATAATAACCATTTAATAATATTATTAATTAAGTAGAACTTAATTAATAACTAAATAATCATGGAATTATCTTATTAAATTTCTCTAAGTGGTCAACTTTGAATCTAGATGTTCACTGCCAAATCCAAACACTTAAGTGCCCTGCCAAAAGTGGTAACTAGAAAAAAAAGACTTACTATAAATAGTAAGTCCCTAAAAAAAACCAAATAGAAAATATAGAGACAAGGTCATGATCCCAAATATCACTACTTCCCAAATAAAAACTCAAACCAAGGACCCTCAAACCATGACATTATCCCATGAGGGTCACAATGATGGGATAACAACTCATCCACTAACACCATCTAAAAAGGGGATATTATAGTCCACCCTCCCCATGATTTCTTGTCCTTAAGAAATCACAAAGGTGGATGCTACAAAATATCCTCTGACTCCCAAGTAGCATCCTCCATCGACAAGTCCCTCCATTTCACCAAATATACCCTGATGACCCATCTCCAAAGATGTCTCTCTCTGGTATCAAGAATGGCCTCAGGAACTAACTCCAACTTCCCCTCATCATCCAAGATTGGTAAACAAGAAGAGGGAACAATACTTATTTCTAGCACCTTCTTGAGGCACAATACATGAAATACATTGTGCACTCTACTGTCTGTCGGTAGATCAATCTCATAAGCCACCTCACCTACCTGCTGAAAATTCCTAAAAGGACCATAATAGAGTGGCTTGAGCTTCTTTTCTCCTCTTTTCCAAAGATTGTACTTCCTGTAGGGATGCAACATGAGATAAATGATATCCCCTACCTCAAATGACTGCCCAACCCTCCTCTAATATGCATACTACTTCAACTGATTTTTTTTTCCCTCTATATATTATCCTGAAAGCCCTCATGATATCTTGATTCTCTTGCAAAAGCTCACCAGTATTGGGCACTTTTTATCACTAAGAAAAAAATCAAGGAAGATAAGCTTTTCATAACCATATAACACTCTGAAAGGTGGCATCTAAATGGTCATATGGTGAGTGCAATTATATAAGTACTCATATAAATGAATCCACTTCACTCAAGCTTATTGTTTCGCTACAGCATGATTTTGTAGGTAACCTTCCACCCATTTTTTACTATGTCCATCTATCTGAGGATGGTATCTCATGCTCAGAATCAACTTGTTCCCACATTATCTAAAGAACACCTGCCAAAAATGGTGCATGAATCGACTATCTCTATCACTCACAATGCTCTGAGGAAAGCCATGCAATGTGAATACCTCATGAAAGAATAGATCTACCACCAGAGTAGCTGAATATGTGGTAGTGATAGGGAAAAAGTGTGCATATTTCATCAACCGATCCACCACTACATAAATGTAATCCCTTCCTTAGGATTTCAGCAATCCCAAAATGAAATCCATAGATAAAAACTCTCACTTCCTCTAAAGAATAGGAAATGGATGCAATAATCTAGGGGAAATGTATGGTCCTATTTGTTTTTTTGACAAACATGGCACTCTCTAACATGCCAAAGAACATCTACCTTAAGCCATTTCCATGTAAATCTCTCTTGTACTTTCCTAACGGTCTTAAAGTCCCTAGGATGACTAGCTAAACATGAATAATGAAAGGTTATCAGCACCATGTTCTTCACATATCAGATCTTGGGACCAAAAATATTCTCCCTTCGTAAATGATAAACTCATTCACAAGAGAGTACCTATTGTCCTATATAGTCCCATCAATAATTCCAGAAGCCCATTGGTTCTTGGCATACTTAGAAATAATCAAGTGCCTCCAATCCTTTAAAATCACATCCATAGAACTCAAATAGGAGCATCTAGATAGAACATCGGCAACAACATTTTGAGTACCTTTGAAATAGGATATATCAAATTCATATGACTTCAACTTTGTTACCCACTTTTTTTAATGCTCATTCAGGTCCCATTGTGCAAGGAAATGCCTCAGGCTATTATGATTATGTTTTAATACAAAATTTTCTAACCACTAAGTACTACATTAACTTGGACAAAGCATGCATAATGGCCAACATTTCCTTTTCATAAATATTGTAAACCTCTCAACACCCCTGGTCTTTCTAATCTCAAAATCTATAGGATGATGATCTTGCATGAACACAACACCAATGCCTTCTCTAGAGGCATCAAAATGAATCTCAAAAGGCCTGGTGAAATATGGTAAAGCTAAAACTAGACATGTCATAATCAACTTCTTGAACTTCTCAAAGCACTCTTGTGCCTGAGGAGTCCATAAAAAATCCCCCTTCCATGATAAATTTGTAAGAGGTACAACATGTTGTGAAAAACCATTAACAAACTGATGATAGAAGGTACACAATCCCACAAATGCTCTAAGTTGTGTCAAATTCTTATTAATAGGCCACTCAATAATAGTACAAACCTTTTCAGGGTCCATGTGTACAACCTCTACACTAATAATGTGACCCAGGTACAACAACTCAATCATTCCCAAAGCACATTTGAACTCCTTGGCATACAAGGATTCCCTGTCAAGTATACTCAGAACAATATCCAGATGAGCTAAGTTTTCCTCCCAAGTCTTACTATATATCAGTATGTCATCAAAGAACACAAGTAAAAATATCCTCAACTGAGACTGGAAGGCCTTGTTCAGAGTGGACTAAAAATTAGCTGGTGCATTGGTTAGGCCAAATGGCATAACCAAAAACTCACAGTGCCCACAATGACACCTGAAAGTAGTCTTATCTATATCCTACTCTTTAACTCTAATATGATGGTAACTTATCTTCAAATCTATTTTGGATAAAAATCAAGCCCCGTGTATCTCATCAATACAAGGGATAGGATACTTTTTCTTAATTTTTCTCTTATTCAAAACCCGGTAGTCAATACACATCCTAAGTGCACCATCTTTCTTCTTCACCAATAGAATAGATTATGTGAAAGGTGACTTACTCGTCCTAATATGTCTCATAGCCAAAAAATTAATGATAGTCTTTTCAATTTCATCTTTCATCCACTTAGGATGCTAGTAAGAAGTGATCATGATGGGATTAGAGGCCTCCTCTAACTCAATGATGTTCTCTATACCTCTATCTAGTGGTCTACTGGGTGGAATGTCACTAAACACTTTAGAGTGTTTAGTTCTGAGCTCCTATACATATGGATGGTAAGCTATTTTGCCTACTCATCATGTGTAGGCATCAATCTACACTTTGTTTCCCACACAACCATATCATGTCTAATAAGCCTCTCCATCTTTCTTAATGTAATAACTCTCAATTTTCTCTTCTTGATAGCCTTAAGAACATGAATCCTACCATCCACCTCAAACCTCATCTCCATGTACATGATGTTAAGATAAAACTCTCCAATGTCATGAAGCCAACTCATACCTAGGACTACATCTATATTTCCCATATTAACAACATAAAAAATATGCCTTGAAAACAAAATTGTTAAAATGTATGGTAAGATCATAAATCATCCTATCACACTTGAGAGTATATCAATCAGCCACTTTCACCCTTATACGCTTAAATTCATGTGTCTATATTCCATGCTTTTCCACTAACTGTGCATCTATGAAATTATGAGTTGCACCTATATGTAGAAAAGAAATCACTCTTTCACTTGTCAAGAGGCCACACATCCTGAAGGAGCCCTCTTTCTTCATGCAAGAGAGGTATACTTCCTTGAGACTAGTTTCACCCACCTCCTTACCTTCACTTTCTTCACTTTAAACCCCTGAATATTCTTGGGCATATTGTTTCTCCTCTATATCAGACTGAATTTTTTCATCATAAAACCATTCCATTTGCATGGTCTTCCCTTTAGGGCTCAAGGGAGAATCATTATTTTCATCATAGGGGCCCTTGCAATAAAAATAGAGTTTCTTCTTATGAAGATCATTAAGAGTTTCTTGGTCCAATAGTGCTGTAAATGATATTTTGGTTATGAATTCTCAACCTTCTTAGGAGTTTATTTTCTATCACTAGTTGAAGTAGATGGTTTTGACACAAACTTTTTATTTGGAGTAGACATTTCCATGTGTTTTTTCTTCATTGTCTCCTACAAATTTTGTGGATCAAATGTCTTTACCCATCCCTTCAAAGGCTCATGTATAACGCCTCTACAAACAATACAACCAACCTCCTCTCTAAAATACTTGTGACTAGGACTGAATTCTTTTGAAACTCACTAATATAGACCTCCAAACTACTAGTTTGTTTTAGTTGAGCCAAGTCTCTGAAATACCATTCAGGATTCCTCCTGTCAAAATGCTTAACTAATTTTTCAACAAAATCCTGATAGATAGTAATGTGGTCATGTTGTAGAGTGACCATCACATGATACACCAATCATGTGCTAAAACTTCCAAGTGTAAAACAACAAATCTAATAGAATCTTCTTCATCCATGGATGCAAATTCAAGAAGGCATACAGCTTGTGGATCCAATCTCTCACTGTCACCTTACCACTGCCATCAGAAGAAGGAAGAGATAATTTACTGGTAGCCTGTTTAAGATCAGTGTTCTTATTCCTTGGCTTATTGTATTTCCTTTCTCTATTTTGATTTTTCTTTTGTGACATAAACCTATCAATATTTAGATTCTCTCTAACCTGTAGAGGTAATGTATCCTACTTTTCATACATTGCTAAGATATTATCTATGAAATTTAAGCCCTCTTCTTTCTCCACACTACCTTCCTCTAAATTTGGTCTCATGAAAGTGAGATGTGTGGGTCTGTCATAAGTCTTTGTAGGCATATTATGTGTTCTAGGAGACCGAATAATGCTACCATGCTCTTCATGATCAGTATGTTGATCTAGGTAGTGACATCTGCTAGATGGTTGTGGTAAGCTATTGTAGGACATTAGTAACTTGTTGTTGTCTAGTTTCCAAACTTCTATAAATTTCCATGGCTTCCCTATGCTCATTACTTGTATTATTAGGAGTTCTACCACCTCTCTTGTCACCCATAGTTTCCACTAGTGGTACATGTACTTGTTCTTCCTATGGCTCTATATTCCTAAGAGTGTAATACCTATGAGGTACAAATCTATGTGGTTGCATATAATACCCAACCTTGCAAGATAGTAGGAGACTACTTTGATACCACTGTAAGAACCTTGTTGATTGTACCAATATTCAACAAACACTTCTAGAAGATGTTTTTGCAAATTTGAATGTTTTTGGTTTTTTGGAGTATTGTAATTTTTTGTGTTTTGAAAATATATATAAATGCAATGCATGAAATCAAAACTATCTATTGAAAACTTTGCACAATAATTCCTCTTATCCAATTAAGGAAATGACTTTACATACAATGATCGACAAATGAAAATGAGGAATGAATTTATTGCAATTCTGAAACTTGGTATATGAACGCAGCTATGCATTATTGCCTCAAAATGAATTGTAGCATATACAAACTTCCCAAAGACCCTTTGGTGCCATGTCTGAAACTTGAATGGTACTCAAGAAACTCCACACATGCCACCCCAGATACTTGGCGTCAATCTTCTATGGCTCCCGCGGCTTATAAACAGAGTATGGCTGCCTTGAAAACACCCCTAAATATAGGTTTATAGGTTTCAATTTGATTGAAAATTGTCTCATTTAATTTTTGCAACTAATCTGAATAAAAACCATGAGAAATGCCTCTAAATTCATCACTAATTGACTTAATCATGGCCCCTGAATGAATCCATAGATAGCAGAAAGAATCGGTAGGTCTTTCAAAATCTCTAATTATAAAATATTTTGAATAATTCCACTCTTTCAAGCATGAAACTTTCAAACCCTTGTCACCAAACTTCTCTTCACAAATTTTAATAAACAAGAATGCATAGAATGGATCAATTTTTGCCTTATTTTGCTTTATACATTTCCCAAATACAAGTCAACCATGAATCTTCAGCTTCAATCTTCACATAGCTTAAAATATCATTTTCTTTTGATGAATTTTGAAAATAATATTAAATTATATCACCCTCCAATACTAGGTGCCATAATTCAAACTTATAAAATATTCATTAAATGAACTTAGCTCCAAAACTACATAATAAGACTTTAATAAAAGTATTAATTAAGTAGAACTTAATTAATAACTAAATAATCATGGAATGAGCTTATAAAAAATTTCCAAGTGGTCAACTTTGAATCCAAATGCTCACTGCCAAAGTCAAACACCTAAGTGCCCTACCAAAAGTGGTACCAAAAATGACTTACTATAAATAGTAAGTCCCTCAAAATAAGACAAATAGAAAATGCAAAGGCAGCGTCCTAATCTGAAATATCACTAAAGAGAATTAATATCACCATTACTCAGGTAACAACTCAAACCATGAAATTATCCTATGAGGGTCACAATGATGGGCTAACAACTCATCCACTAACACTAGCTAAAAAGGGGACATTAAAAGGAGCTTTATCTTTTGGAGGTCTTGGAGCTCCTCCATATAAATTGATTAACAAAAAAATTTCTTGGATTCGTTGTTGAGACTGTGAGGGATGAAGGCCAAAAATAATCTTGAGAAAGGTAATCACCAACTTAAGCCTCATATCTCTTCAAAGTTTTGGGAGTTGGCTAAAATTTCTTCAATGAGATTAGAGGTAACATAATTATCATAATTCTTTATTTTTTGTCATCGTATTTATGTTATAACATTGGTTGGATTTAGATTGAAAAACTTTATGTTTAGAATCCTATTCTTTCAATAAGAGAATTACTCGCTTAAGTTTGTAGATGTGTCCTTCCAATTGGAAAAGTAATTTAATTTTTGAGGAGTGTGCTTTCTTCCATTAATTGTCTCAAGGGTGAGAAGAAAATCTTTAGAAGTGGATTCAATCCTCTCCAAATTTGTAATGAGTGGGTTGAAATGGACTTTGGAAGAGGACTACCTAATCCAAGGTTTGATAGTCTTCTTAGGGTGGTGAAATTTTCATTTCTTGGTTTGTTTGGGCTTAGAAGGAAGAAACCAAGATCTTGAAATAATTATAAGATATCCAAGTAAATATGTATTTAAAATTAATAGACTCGTCAATGATAATATTAAAATTATAGATGAGGGAAATAAATTTTTGAATTATAAATTCAAATTAGTTCCAACATCCAACAATGGAGTTTTCAAAATCAAATAATATATCAAAAAAATGATTGCATTTACTAAAAACATATTTCATTGCCCTGCTATCAAAAAAATCTTGTGTTTAAAGTATTTTTATCTAGAGCACTTTTCACAAGAGGTATTGAAGAATGGAGAAATTAAAAGAGATGAATGCAAAAACCAAATTATGCTTGTATAAAGATATGTGTGATATTGATGCAAAATGATTATAAAAAAAATACCCAAATGATATTGATGATGCTAGAGATATTAAAGACACAAGAACAAACCAAGATGAAAGAGGCCTTTGAATGAGAGGGTGAAAAACATTTTATAAATGTCTTCATAGGTGGATCCAGTATTAGAACAAATGTGGGATTCAGGAGGTAGTTGGGGGTAATGGGAGGTAGTTAGAGGTAAGCATTTGTCCCACATTTACCAAGTGGGCGTGGTTGATGGAAGTGAAGGAGAATAAATAGAGGGTGAAGTTGTGATATGGGATTTTAGAAAATGGATTAAATGAAATAATAATTATATATTATTCTATGGACTTACCAAATTAATGTAGAATGGAATATTTTATTAAATAGATTGATGGAATAATGAATATTATGGAAAATATTATTAATGAATGAAAATATGGAATTAATAAATGGATCCACATTAATTAATAAAGAAATTAAGACTATTAAGAAGACATTTTTATGTGTCTACAATAAACAAGTATGATAGGCTTGTAAGATATCATTTTTGATAATGTGACTGTCAAAGGAAAAATATTAAGAAGACGACTTGAGTTCATCCAAAGTGTATCAAGTCTCTTAGCAATTTACTAGATGCCAACTACTCTATTGAACCACTTATATTTTTTATGAAGTGGTTTATGTGTTGAATAAAGGGTGAAGAAAGTTTGCAATATTGACATGTGTGTGGATGAAAATCTACAAATAAGATAATTGAATATAAAATATACACATGATTTTGCATTCAAAACTAACAAAAAAAATAGCCAACCATAGAGACACCAAATTTAAGTGGATAAACCCTTTAAAAAAACTCCACATTGGAAAGAGGCCAAGTATATTACTAATCTTCAACAAGACATAAAACAATATACTTTACTGCTCTCCAACTCGAAAACACCTTGACACCTGCAAAAACTTAATACCAATACTACCATCAAGCATTTTATGAAGCAAACAACACACAAGAAAACACTTATCAAGATCAAAGATCAAGATAAAAGATATAATGATAAAGCAATGACCTTGCCTCATTTCTCACTCTCCACCATGATATCAAGTTTAATGATTTTGTGAGCTTCTTCATAATAGGTAAAAAGAAAATATTAACAAGGTATATTGATGCAAGAATAACATGCCCCATTCCTCATTCTCCACTATGATATTAATATGGAGGCTTTCGCAAGATTTCTTGGAATACATAAAAATAAAATACTAACAAGGTACACACAAAAGAAAAGATCATTCCTCATTCCTCACTCTCCACCATGATATCAAGATTGAGTCTTTTATGAAGATCTTATAAATAGGTGAAAAGAAAAGATTAAAAAAAAAGATCAAATATAAAAGATAAAAATATTAGGGATCAAAAATATAACATTAAGTTCAAGGATCAAAGATTACAATTAAAAGATCCCAAAAAAGGTAAGTAGATCAGAAGATAAAAAGATCAAACATCAAGATAAAAATGAAAATAGATTTGAATGATAAATTAGCAAGAAAAGGGACCAAATGACAAGAAAGTAAATGACCAAAATATATCTCGCCAAATGGATAAGCTTAGTGTATATGGATAGTGCCTAATATACGAGAGATACATCCATCAAGATGCAAATATCTACATAGGTAACATCAATCTCTTGCTTATGATTTTTATGAAAGCTCAATGTATTTTCTTAACAAGTGCAAAGTTTTGGTTTTCATTACTATTTCAATTTAAATGTCAAATGTACGTTTGTGATATTATTTGTTTCTAAATAAAAATATAGATCCACTTCACATGACTATGTCAAACAGATGCCACTAGTTAGGTATTAGGTGTGGTAGGATATAATGGATAGAATAAGCTTTATTATTAGGTGATCAAATTTTGACTTGAAGTTTGACCTTACAAGTTTTGATCTTCTTCTTGTTGCTATGATGATGGCAGCTTTGATAAGCTTGTAACTGATAGATGGATATGAAATCTAAGAGATAGATCAAGATCAAATATGGGATGGGGAGACTTGGATAAGATTATGCATATATGATGAAGAAAATAGATAGGATAATAAAGATCAAAGAAAGGGAGGTGGAACATATTTGGATAGAATGAGGGAGATATAATGGAGGTTTTGGCTTAAGTGTGTATGAAGTTTTGGACAAATTTTGATGTTTTGATGTGTGTTTCTTGGATAGGTATAATTAGATCTTGGGGAGGTTTAGGATCATGATGGGGAATATGAGGGATATAATGCTCTGATTGTGGAGGATTATCATTGAATGTGATAAAAGGGATATCATTCTCTTTAAGTAAAGGATTATCATTAGATGGGATGGAAGGTATTATTTGATATTTATTAGGAAGAGGATTGTTAGATGACATGTAAGGGATAATCTGATCTTGATTTAACATCTGAGAAAGTTATATTTTTTTGGCACACAATGGACACTTTGATCTTGATTTGGAAGGGTATAATTGGATGTTGTAGATGGTATAACTTGTTCTAAATGAGCTATGTTATAATCCTAGGCCATGGAAAAATAATCAACATTCTTGGAGGAGCTATCCTTGGTAGAAGAATCTTCTTTATCATGTTTAGGATTGGATCTTTAAATATCTTGAGATCACTATTTGTAGTACAGGGAATGTCTTTAATAGTAACATTGTCATTGCCTATGAGGACTATGATAATATGTTTTAAAATCATGGAATCAAAAGTTTTATGTCCTTTGATTCTATAATAGTCACAAAACTCATTATCTTTATGTCATGGTGATTTTACTATCAGTTTAATATTTCTCTTTGGGTAATGTGGTCATCATATCTTGAAAATATTTTTGGAAAAGAAGTTTCAATAGGTTTGTTTAGAGGATTTTATTTTCTTAGAGGGTGATTATTTTTTATTAAAATTAGTAGCATAACGAGGGTGTTGACCCTTACACAACCACAACCCAAGGTGTCAAAAGAAATCAACAACACATTAAGAAAGGTGTTGGTTGTTACAAATAAGGCCAAGAATGGCACACTAACAGAAAAGTTAGTAAACCACCTTAAGAGTGGGTAGACGGTTCATCCATATTGTGGGGAGGTGAATAAGAGGCTAAAGAATTATTTTTCTACGTTGTTGGACAACTTTCTAGATAATACTATCACTAGGATCCCCACCACAAGGTGAAGTGGTGAAATCCCATTAGAAAGAATGTCAACACAAGGGGTAGAGTGCTAAGATGGTTGCACATCATCTACCAAAGATTGGATTAGAAAAGGAGTAGCAAACAAAGAAGGTTTGACATGTCTGAGAGGACTGTACCACTAGCAAGAGGAGGCATAAGGGTTGTAGAGGCCAGATTTGTAGCATGAGAAACATATAGATCTGAATTAGGAGGATTATTCCCAAGGGAGTTTTCATCAGTCCATGATGCCTTGTCAAAGGAAGAATCAAAATCTTGGACAGTCAAATCTTCATCAGTAGTGTCCTTCCACCAAGTGGAAATGACATTATGCCACAAGAGATCAATTAGTTTTTAGGTGACCAATAGAGAAGCACTGACGACATAAAAATGGGAGGCCCTCATAATCCATCGATTGAGTCCAAGGCCTTTACCCCGCCATGAGAACCATATCTCCAGGGAAAGGTGTGGAGATATCAATGTTAACCAAAATGTGTGCAAAGGTCAAAAGACCCATGGCAGCCATAGTATCATCCACATTTAGAAAATGACCAATAGAGTTTTTGATGGCCTCAAAATAAAATTTCTCACAAAAATGAAGAAGAATATTAGGAAGATGAACACACATAAGACACACACTCAGAGATTTATTCAAAGGGTTGAAGGAGACAATTGAGGGTTTGGCTGAAAGAGAGTGATTCCCCAAGCCCACAACTTACTCATCACCATATCCTATTCCACAGAGGAAGGAAAATAAAGAAACAAAAAATCCCTTAGCACAAGGGAAAAGATCAATGGTACCTGAAACCAAAGGTCTCCAAGAGTTTGTTACCCAATGAGGCAAATCAAGTAGAGAAGGAAAGAAACTAGAAAATATGCACACTAACCCACAACTTTGGAAGTACTCCATATTTCAACCACCACCTGGCCATACCACCACAAGGGAGGTCTTGGCACAAGCCAAAGGTAAAGATTTCACCTTTGTATGAAGAGTAGAAATAGATCTAGAAACATGATCAAAGATCTATCCACCACTAGAAAAAAGAGGCTTGGGGCCTCCATCATTGATTGCCCTACCAATGGGCACCACATCAGAAGAAACAAAAAAAGTGTGATCCAGTGCCTCCTCTAATAACATAGACCCACCCACAATGAATATAGATATAGGACCCTAAGTTCCAAGCCAATTGGCTATTACAAAGCCTCATCAGTTGTTGCGGAAGCATAGGGTTCAAACTTTTAATTCGAGTGGGAGAAGAAACCATTGGAGACATTATGACATTTACTATTTACTTTAACTTGATAATTGAGGAATGAATGCCTCCTCAGGAAATGTAGACCCACCCACAATGAAAAAAGAAGTGGGATGACCCTAAGTTCCAGACCTTGTGACTGTTACAGAGCCTGGACAAGAACCATAGATCATACAAGCATTTTCCAAACCCATGGGGTGCGATGAAGATGTCCCATTAGCATGTGCAAAAGCCACAAGGTTCAAACTTCTCATTCGAGCGGAATTAGTGACAATCAAAGACATTCTGACCTTCACCATTTACTTTAACTTGATAGTGTAAGGAAACTTAGGTGCAGAAACAGCTTCCTACGCTAATCTCTATAGGAAAGTATTGTGAAAATTCTTTTAAATCCTTACAATTACAGATTCGTTAACTACTTTAACAAAGATATTGCAACCACATACCATGCATACA
>MU223805.1:851405-867980 GCA_018584345.1 Thuja plicata | reverse complement strand
CCATGATCTCCTTACACACAATTCAAGATGCCGACACATCAACATTATTTGCAAGAAATACATTTTACAAAACAAATAATAAGAATAGGAATTATCCAAGGTTGAGACACCTTATTCCTAACAGATAGTTGAGGATGTCTCCTTAAGAAATGTAGACCAACCCACAATGAACGTTGATGCAGCATGACCCCAAGTTCCAGGCCCAATGGTTATTGCAGAGTCTAGATGAGAACCAGAGATTGGACAGACAACACCCAAACTTACAGGGGGAAATTAAAAGGCCCCATCAACAAGTGGAAAATCCATAGGGCTCAAAAAAATAGTTCAAGCAGGAGCAAAAACCATTGGAGACATTTTGAACTTTACCATTTAATTTAGCTTGATAGTTGAGGATTCCTCCTTAGGAAACATAGACCCACCCACAATGAACACAAATGTAATATGACCCTAAGTTCCAGGCCTTGTGGTTATTACAGAGCCTAGATGGGAACCATAGATTGGCCAAGAACCACCCAAACCTATGGGGAGCAACAAAGAGGCCATATCAATAGGTACAGAAGCTCCAAGGTTCAAACTTTTCATTCGAGCAAGAGCAGTGATTGTTGGAGACATTCTGACCTTTATTATTTACTATAATTTCATAGTTGAGGATGTCTCCTCAAGAAACATAGACCCACCCACAATGAAGGAAAATGCAACTAGACACTAAAATCTAGGCCTCGCGACCATTTCTAAAGTGATTCTTAGGTTTAAAAATATCCTAAAAGAGGCATGTATTTTGATTTACCCCCCACTCTTTACACTTTGTCAAAACACGGGAGTTGAGGTTATCCCCTAAAGTGATCACTTCTCTAGGTACCCCCCCCCCAAAAAAAAAAAAAAAAAAAAAGTAAAGAAAATTAAGATCACTTATTTTTTATCCTCAAGTTCACCTAGAACGTGAGAGAAGAGCATACGTAAGTAGACCTTGGGGATCAAAAAATAATGATTTATTTTAATACCAAATCCAAATATGTATTTTCAATTGTAAAATTGATTTCAATGTGACAAAGACACACCAACCAAGATGAGCTAAAGAAAAAAATCTATGATGGATAGTGTTGGAACTCTCATTTTCTGAGAGTACCATGTCACATTTTGTAGAGACATCCATGCAGGCTGTGAAAACTAGACTAATAAGGGGTTACATGATCTCTTTTTCAAGTTGAAGTTTTGTAGGGAGATGGCCTATGGTTTTACTCAGCTCTAAGGATCTACCATCTGTCTGCAAGGAGAGTGGATGATCAGTTTGAATGACTGTCCTATCTGCCCTTTTTTTAAAAGGAAATGCTGGAAGGTATTTGTCCCACATTGGTCATGTTGTGGGTTACTTAACGGTTTTTATATCCCAGTGCACAAGTATGAAGTACCAAAAAGGCATGTGCCTTTTGGCAGGTGGCTCAAGAGTGCTTGGTTAAGCGGCGGTCAAGTGGCAGTCAACATGAAGAGTTTTGTGGCTCATTGTCAGGTTGGATGCAAAGTGATAAGCTCTTGCAATCCCAAAAAGAAGAATGATGAGGAAAGAGAAAGGTCATGGGATTGTGAGGTTGTGATGCATGGTAGGGTGGACCAGTCAAGCAGCGAGAAAAATAGATGGACAGACTGACAAGTTTTGAATTCTCATGATCCCTCAAAGAGGATGACTAGGAGTGAGAAATGTCATGGGAATGTGAGGATGTGACATGTGACAATGCCAGTTGATTGGATGGGTGATGTGGAAGAGATGGCAGCGAACCAGTGGTGCCATGTGACGAGGCAGGTAGTGTGTTCAGGGTGGACAGGTGGTGTCCTCTCGTGATCCCGCAAAGAATGGTGACGTAGAGAGAGAAGGTTCGTGGGATCACAAAATATGACAAGTGGCAGAGAGATAGATTAGATGGGAAATAATGAGGGCCCAAATCTGACGGTCTCTATGATCTCATGAAGAAAGTTGCAAGGAAGATATGGAGCGTGGGATTATGATATCTTGCCATGTATCTTGGGTTGTCGTCCAATGTAGTTGTGGCGATGAATGGGTAGTTTCAAAGGCCAATTAGGGTCTATTGTGTGGTGGTCGAAGGGTTGTTGACCAAGCTTGTAGTTACCTTTTTTCTTGGTGCCTGGGTAATTCAAAACAGGATCAACGGCTGGCTTTTAAACATGAGATAAGGATTTGGGCTATTGGATGATGTTGGTGCATCAAGGTGACCATTAAGAAGGGTTTTATTCAAATTTTCTTGTGTTCCTAAGTGACGCAGTCTAGGATGGAGGATCCAAGAATAGACATTCCAAACCATGATTGTGGCTAACAGCAACAATAACAATACAGTAGAACACAACCATAAAAGAGATAGGAAACAACATCCAATTTATTGTAACATGTCAGGTTGTAAGGCCTTCCTAGTTACAGCTAATTACAAAGATGAAATTCAAGATCTAGCATAGATCTTATGCAAGAAGTAGGCCATTTACCTTTTTCCAAAACATACAACTCAGATCCAATACTCAAATCCTCAAATCTGGTCATTTACCTCCCATATGATACCATCCATCATTCCCTAAGCTAATAACATAACACTACTTAAATACAAGAGACAATCTATAGGTCGGCCACAAAAACAAACATAGAAGATACCAATGACCTAGATTTAGGTTCACATAATCCCTAATGAGATATCTAAATTAAATACCATGCTACAAATATTAAATGCACCAAGTCAGCCTCCTAGATACGCAAGAATACCAGTCAGCCAACCCAAACTGCCAAGTGTCAGCAACACTGCCAAGTGCTAGTAATCAACATATGCTAAGAAAGCCATTCATCACTGAGAAAACATGATAACCAAGCTCCATAGGCATTGCCAAGCAGATTCTGTAAAGCACCAAAGTTGTCAAGTTCTACAGTGACCGAGCCCCTTGACCAACACAGCAGCCGAGCAACAACATTCAATGACTGAGTAACACTTCACCAACTAAGATTTTAAAAAAACACCAAGTTCTCTCCAAAACAAACATATTTTTGTGTGATACAAGATTGCCAAGAATCCTAGGATGCTCCTACATCAGACACCCCAGGTAAAAGAAGATTCTCCCATAAAGGAAATCATGAACATCTTAAGGAAATCAGAACAGGTATGCCATATATGTTCTTAACCCATATCTCCTCTTGTCCTTCATTCCCTGTTGTCTTCACTTTGTCCACTGTCCCATCTGGCAATTTCATCTGCACTGCACTTTTCTCATCTCTCATTTTTTCTACTGACAACAACTGACCTTGATCATCCTTTGCACTGTTGACACCATCAACATTTTAGTGAACCACATCCTCACCAGAACTCACTAATCAACTTGGTATCATCTGCATCTCTTTGTATCACTAGTGTCATCATCTTCTACACTATCTTCATCAGACATGCCATCTGCCTCTTAATATCTGCAAGTTCCTTAGAGATGTCATGCTATGTTCTTTTCAAACTCTCTTTCCTTCCATCCATAGGAATAGGCTCATCAAATCTCTTGTCCTCATGTTTTTCACTATCACTCGGACAACATCTGATAACTCCACATCCCTTAGTCTCTTCTCCCTGCAAAGGTATCATTTAATGCTTGGATCCACCATACCTTACCACATAGGTGTTAGCATGACCATCAAACATAACATGTCTTTCATATTGCCAAGGCCTACTGAAAAATAGTAGAAAAGCATCCATAGGTACCACATCACACAATATCTCACCATAATAAGATCCATTCTTAAATTTAACAAGGCATTGCTCCATAATCCTAACCTTAGACACATCTTGTATCCAACTAATCTGATATGGATTAGGATGTTTCCTCCTTTCCAACTTCAACTTACTAACCATCTCTTCTGAAACAAAATTCTTAGAACTACCACCATCAATTAATACATTACATACCTTGTCCTTGCACTTACATCTGGTTCTGAACAAATTTATTCTCTGCACTGGTTCATTAATACATGCATCCAACCTCCTAGTGAGAATAAATCCACCTTCTTCTACAGCATTCACCATGTCTTCCTTGGTAGTTAGTGCAATTCTTCTTTTAGGACATTGAAAATCCCTATGACCCTTCTCACAACACTAAAAACAAGTACCCATGAACTCATTTCTCCATCTTCCTCTTTGTCCACCATTGTAGTTCCTAGTGGTTTGACCACTGCCAGATTCTTCATCATCCTGTTTAGGATTCTCTACCATATTACTCTCAACAGTTGTTTCACCAGTCTTACTACCTCAGTTTCTGTTACTCTTTCTTCCCTTAAACCTCTTGTTCAAATTTTCCTCAATCTTTAAGGCCATCTGATAAGAATCTCCTACTGCTTCCATCCAAACAGAAAGTAACTCTTCTTGTATACTAGGTCTCAAGCCATAGATATACCTAGCATCCTTTTCTTTATCAGCTTATGAATGACTAGTCCTAATCAGGATTCTATAAAACTCCTCGGTATACTCTTGCACCAATTTTCTTGCCTACCTCAAACCTTGCATTTTCTTAAACATATCCAATTCAGAATCCACTGGAATGAATTGCTTCTTCAACTTATCAACCATTCAGTTCCATCTGATGATCTTGTCTTTACCTCTTTGACTTCTTTCCAATTAAACTTCTCTCCACCATATGTTTGCATGACCTTTTAGCCTCGTCTTTGCAAACTGAACTCTATCAAGATCTACTTCTTCATATTCAAAGTATTCATCCATCTCATTAATCCAATCGATCAAATCTTCTGGCCTAAGGCTTCTAGAAAATGTAGAAACTTTGATCTTAGGTCTTTTCCAAATTTTAGTTATAGCTCTCATAAATCTAGCCTCCTCTAGATCTCTGACATTTTCTACAACCTCTTTGAAATGATATTCTTCTTCAGACTCTTCACCATTATCTCAGTGTTCTCTAGACACATTCTTTGTTTGCAACTCCTCTTGCAGATCTTGCACCTGCTTTTGCAAACCTTGGTAATCTTCAAGATTGACCTCCACCTTAGGTTCTTCTTATGTAATCATGTGGCTCTTCCTCAGAGGCATCTTCAAGATCTTTGCAAACCCTCTAAAAAAAATCACTTTCCAACCCAAGGTCCTGGTGCAAACTGCCTCAACCTTCGGCGATCTATCCACACACTCAGGAACTTCAAGCTCTGATATCCCCTGACACAGTCCAGGATGGAGGATCCAAGAATGGACAGTCCAAACCTTGATTGTGGCTAATAGAAACAACAACTCACATTGGAACACAACCATAAAAGAGATAGGAAACAAGATCCAATTTATTGTAACATGTCAGGTTGTAAGGCCTTCTCGGTTATGACTAATTACAAAGATTAAATTCAAGATCTACCACAGATCTTCTACAAGCATTAGGCCATTTACCTTTTGCCAAAACATACAACTCAGATCCTCAGATCTGGTCATCTACCTCTCATCTGATACCATCCAACCATCATGCTCTAAGCTAAGAACATAACACTACTTAAATGCAAGAGGAAAACCAATAGGTCAGCCACAAAAACAAACATAGAAGATACCAACTGCCCATATTTAGGTCCCCACAATCCCCAATGAGATATCTAAATTAAATTCCATGCTGCAAATATTAAATGCACCAAGTCAGTCTCCCAAATCCACAAGAACACTAGTCGGCCAACCCAAACTGTCGATTTTTAGCAACACTGATGAGTGCCAGCAACCAACACATGCTGAGAAAGTCAGGCATCACCGAGAAAACATGATGACCGAGCTGCATAGGCATTTCCGAGCACCGGGGTTTTCAATTTCTATAGCGACCGAGCCCCTCAGCCAACATAGCAGCCAAGCAACAACATTCAATGACTGAGTAATACTTCACCAACTAAGATTTTAAAAAAAAAAAAAACACACCAAGTACTCTCCAAAACAAACATATTTTTGCATGATACAGGATTGCCAAGAATCCTAGGATGCTCCTACATTACTAAGGGTTTTAGTGGTCATGGCACTGTGTTTCATAATGCAAAGAGGGAGATGGATGAGGTTGTTGTCTGGGTCGACATAAATGTGATCGGGGTGCGTTGTGAGGATTAGATATTTTGGATGGATCAATTCATATTGATTGTTTGAGTTGATGGGCTTGGTTTTCTCCTATGTTACTGCGTAGATATTTTGATTCCCTAGCTGGATTTTTGGGTCATCTCTCTTCAATATGGTGGGTGGCATTTTTCCCAAGCTTTGGTGGTTGTGCATTAGGGTTTTTTTTTCCCTAAGTAAATCCAAAGATTGTGGCATCTTAATGATATAAAGGGGATTTTATGGATTATTGTAGAGGATGGTATTTTTAGGCCACAATAGTTTTATGATATGGTTATGAGACTAAGACTATCAGAGGTGTTCTGGAGCTGATTTTGAATGTACTGAATGTTTTGAGAGTAATACATATTGTAACCTCACTTGTAATTTTAAGGTCCTAATGTTAATTATCTTTGTTTTCAATTTTAGTATTCATTTGAGTTGAATTGTTAAGGACTTTTCAATTCACCTATCTATAAGGAAGATTGTGAAGTTGTTTTAGGGTTTCTTTCAAGGAGAGAATTAAATTCCTTAGAATAATTCCAATGAGTATTCTGAATTTTTTTACAATTGATGATTATATTTACTGTATGAGTTTGGAGTGATATGTAAGGCATATTCATTTCTAGAGGTTGCTTGCAAGTGTACTTGGGTAGGTGTTGTTGTTAGGGGTTTTCTACATTTAGAGTGACTCCATACACTAGGATAGGGCACTGGTACTTTATGAATGGAGTGTGTGGTTCTCATCATTCACAAATGTCTTGTTATATCTTGAATGATTATGTGTTAAATCATTTTATTACAGAATAAGTGTTTTGTAAGGAAATTCATTGTGAATCTGCTTAGTAGTTTCTTTGTATGAATCTTGGAAAGCAGAAGATATGTAAATCCGCCTGACTCTGTGGAGCTCAAAGTGTAAAAGGTTGAAATACCTTGTTAATGTTGTTATTTTTATTTCTTGGTAAGTGTTTGGGAAAATAGTGGGTCATACCCTTTTTACAGGTATAAAGGATTAGCAAGAAAAATACCCAACATGATTGGCGACTCCACTGGGCAATTGAGAGATAAGTTTGTATTTCAAAGTTTCCTTGAACTTCTTATTTATTATTTGTAAAATTTTAAGGTGAAGTATCATATATATTCTCCCAAGATAGTTTGGGTGGCAGCTCCGAGTTTAGTTTTCCAATATTTTTTTATAGTCATTCTTATTTCCACTTTTGTGTAATCACCTTATGAGTAGGATAAGAAACACCAAGGCATACATGATGGAATAGCTAGAAGCTATGTTAGAGAGTGAAATCCGAAGGGATCCTAGAATAAACTGGTCCAGAAAGATAGAACCTAGTAGTAATTCTTCTTGGAAGCCTAAATCCTCAGGTGCAAGTTAGCCTTTAAGTATTTTCCTAGAGAAAAGTTCTCCTTCTTTCATGAATTCTGAATTAGTTAGTCTAGGGTATTTTGACAACTTATTTGACACCCCTATATAAGAATATATATCTCAGCAATCAGTAGTAACCCAAGTCCAATACAAAGTGGGTAATGAAAGGAAGGATAAAAATAGGGATTCTCAAAGTAGGAGTGTTTCAAATTTGTGTGAATCTTCCTCAGTTTTAATGAATGATCCTTATGTACATGTTGGGAACCAAAGAGATACATATTTGTTTAATATAGATGACTCCACAGGTTCTAAGATTACTCTACCTGATCTAGAGGAGCTCTTTGGAGATATTTGTACTATGAGAAGAGAATTAAATGAATAGATAGTTTTAAGACAAATAAGAAAGAAGGATAGAGAGGATGAGCTCCTAAATGACCTTGCTGAGAGGGAGGATTTACAAAAAAAATGCTCAAATCAAAATGGTGAATCAAGGATATAAGGTTTTGAATAGAGAAATTTTTGATGAATCAAATTCCTTGAAGGAAGAATGCTAGGAGAGGGAGCGTCTTTTAGAGAAAAAAATGATTTTGAAGGTGAAGGTCATGTGTTGAGACAGATTCATGACTGGGAGAATGAGAAACCTTTTAGGGCTCAAGTGTCTCTACAATACCCTAATGTAACCAATGCAAGTAAAAAAAATTAGACAAAGGTAAACAAAAGGTTACTAGTATACATATTGGTGAGACCAAGGATAAGGAAAAAATGTCTCAAGGTATTTCTTTGCTTGATATAGAGCTAGACAGAGCTAAAAGGGAAAAGGGGGATATTTCCAAGAAATTAGAGAAAGTAGAATGATAATTTTCTACATAAATGAAAAGGAAGATTGTTTTCCTTCACTCTTCTATGCACACTAATGTGGTGAATACTACCACTTCAACTGCTCAAGGTAGGTCTGGATTGGGTCCTAGAATTCAGGCAATAAATACCAATACAAATGTTCAAGGATCTAGTTCATTTCCAGTTGTTTTCAACCAAAACCTTGGTGCTAGTGGAAGCGGTTAGAATATTGGTGGTGGTTTTCAGAGAGGACCTATTAATTTAAAAAATATAGGCTATTATTTTTTGATGGTATTCCAGACCAACCAAATGTTATTCCCAATGAGATTAGAGATAGGAACCCTAAGTTTAGTGGAAACAATGCAATAACTAGTGAGGAACATTTAAAAAAATTTACTGATAAAATGAATGACTATGAAATAGAACCTGAAGATGTAGTCATGAAGTTGTTTGTACAATCTTTGAATGAGGACACCAGAGATTGGCACCATGGGTTGCCTGATGACAATATTGGTTCTTGGGATGAATTTGAGAAATTCTTTAAAGAACAATATGGTGATAAAATAAATTCTAGTTTCATGTTGAATGAGTTCAATAATATAAAGAAGATTCCAAATGAGGTCATAGTTGATTTCAATATCATATTTCAAAAGGCTATGTATAGATTGTTCCAAGTGTTGAGATTAGATGAGAATGTGTGTCTTACCACATATTGTAATGCTCTTGATGGAAAGATAGCTTACTTACTAAGAGACAAAGACCCACATATATTGATAGATGATTATAAGATATCAATCAACATTGAAAGTAATAGAAGAGCCTCGGGAAAACTTGGAAAAATAGATGACAGTAGGCTCTGGAAAGAATCTAAGGGACAGTCCAATAGGTCTCCTAAGGAGGAGGACAAAGTGCAGAGGTTGGTAAATATTGTAAAAGACCTTGTTGCTAAGGTAGATAAAAATGAAAAAGGTTTTCAAAATAAAAGACAACAATATCAGAGGTAGGATAGGCCTTTTAGGTTGCAGGTAATGCCTTACAAAACCAATTGGAAAGATAGTAGGCCTATGCCAGAGAAGCCAAATGATGTAAACAGAAAAGAAACTCCTAACCCACTAAACAGAAATAATGCACATAATGTGGAGAATGCTCCTTGGTGTGTGGCTTCCAATATGCCACATTCTCCTTTCCAGTGTGTGGTGGCTCAGGCCTTGGCAGAATCAACTGGGGATGCTGATGAACAAGGGAGCCAAGGAGAAGAAATTCCTTTTGTAAATATGTTCATGACCTCTGCTAAGGGTGAGTGTGATTATTCAAGAGATGGTATGCATCACACAATCAATGTTGCAAATTCTAAAAAAGAACACATTCATATCCAAAAGACCAAGTGATGAAGAAGTGAGGTCCCTCACTATTGCTACAATAGCCCATGCTAGGAGCACTTGTAATATGAGAAATAGAAGGTTTGATCAAGATTAAGGCAAGCCTGGTTTAATGTTTATTAAAGAGAATTCCCCCAGAAGCTCTGTTCAGAATGAAGACAAGACCAATACCAAAGAAGGTAAGGTGAAAAAGGGGAATCTAAAGAAACTCTTGTGAGTGCATGAAGCACAACTACCCCTATTCCTAATTAGAAGTCAACTCAATTTAAGAATAACAAAGGTAAAGTTTCTAGTAATGTTGTCCTAGGTTTTCCAACATTTTATATGAAACATTCTTTATCTCTAATGAAGGTTTCAGTACCATTACTTGAGATGTTGAGGATAAAAGAGCATAGGGAGGTTGCCTTTTCTTTACTTTCAAGCATACTTGATATAGCAAGTTCTACAAAAACTACCAAGTCAAAGGGAAATTATAAGGAGCAGGAAGTTCCTAGGATCTATGTTGGAAACATAATTACTCAAGAGCCTTCTAAGGTGGATCCCTTTTATGTCACGTTACTAGTGAGAAACCGATTAATAAAGAATTGTATGATTGACTCTGGAGCTGCAGCAAATGTGATTCCTTATGGTGTTTATGAAGGAATTAGGTATGAAAGTTGACACCTCTTTCTGGAGATTCTATGCTATGGGAAACAAAGAGGTACCTGTGGTTGGAACTTTGGGGGTATTGAGGTCAATATTGTTGCATTCCCTGAGGCTACATTCAAAATGGATATTATTGTGGTTGATACACAACCTCATAATGAGATGTTGTTATGAAGGTAGTGGGTTGCAGTTGTTGGAGGCCATGTTCAATTGGATTTGTCTAATGCTACTATTCCTGTTAATGGGAATGATGTTAATTTATACCGTGAGCCATGTGCTCCAATAATAGTTGAAAATGTTGACCCTAGTATGTTGAGCTGTGATACAAATGTTGACATGGAAAATTTTAGAATTTGAACAAGTTCATCCCCAATGAAGAATACAGAGTCACTTGTAGATGAATTGAAATCACAACAGCATGAACTTTGGAAAATTTATTTTGTTGGAGCATGCTCTAAGAAAGGGTCACGAGCTAGTGTACTTTTATTTATCCTTCAGGTGCTACTTTTAAATACTCATTTCTATTGGCTTTCTAATGCACAAATAATACCGTTGGGTATGAAGCATTGGTGTTGGGTTTAGAGATTGCAATTAAGCATGGTATTAAATTATCAAAGGTTTTTGGGGATTCGAAGTTAGTAGTCTCTCAAATTAGGTCCAAGTACATGTTGCTAAGAATGATAGATTGAAACAATGTAAGTATGTTGTTTGGGATAAGATTGAATCTTTTGATGCATTTTCCATTGAGTGGGTGGAAAGATCAAGGAATATCATGGATGACTTCTTAGCAAATGTTGCTATAAAAATGATGATATTACATTGGTTGGAGTTTCTACCATAGAGACCAAGATTGGGCCTTATATCCCTAAAAATATATATAACTCACAAGTTTTTGAAGATGACAGTGACATTCTCATATTCATTCAATGTTTAGATGATTATGAAGGCCATAAAATTGACTGTAATGCCTTAGTGGAGGTCACTAATGGGAAGGAAACTATATTTGGAACTGAGATTGTCCAATTGCAAACAAATGAGATCCCTAAGGGTTTGGTTGAATTAGAGGGAATGTTTAGTGACAATGACAGTCATTTGTGTCAAAAGTCTACAGCCAAAATGGAGGAATTGGAAGAGATAAATCTAGGATCAGAAATAGTCCCTAAGCTTGTATATATTGGAAATCAGTTAACGCCTCATATAAAAGCCAATTTGATTAATTTGTTAAAGAAGCACAAGCACGTTTTTCCTTGGTCTTATGAGGACCTTAAGGCTTATAGGGATGACTTATTCCAACATGAATTTCCTCTAAAATCTAATGTTAAGCCTTTTAGGCAAAAGAAGAGACCAATTAATCCATTGTTGGCACCAAAAATACAACACGAACTAATGAAGCTTAGAGATGTTGGGATAATTAAACCAATAAGACATTCATCATGGGTGTCCAATTTGGTGCCAGACAGAAAGAAGAATGGTGACATTAGACTTTGTGTTGATTTCAGAAACCTAAATGTAGCATCTCTGAAAGATAAATATTCCTTACCAAATATGGAATCCATGCTAAAAAGGGTTACTTGTTGTGATCTGTTATCAATGATGGATAGATTTTTTGGTTATAATCAAGTATTGGTTAAGGAATCTGAATATTTCAAGATAGCCTTCACTACTTCAAGGGGTACTTATGTATATGGAAGAAAGCATTTTGGCCTTATGAATGCTAGAGCAAATTTTCAAAGGGCAATGGAGATAGCTTTCAAGGAATTAATTAATGTCATTATGGTATTATATTAGGATGATATGACTGTGTACTCAAGGAAGGTTGAAGACCATTGTAGGAATATAGAGAATATTTTTGGTAAGGTTTTAGAATATGGAGTGTCATTAAACCCAAAGAAATGTCAATTTGTTGTGACATTGGGTAAATTATTAGGATACATAGTGTTAAAAGAGGGAGTCAAAATTGACTCTGAAAGAATTGAAGCTACCAACAAGGTGCTAGCTCCCAAAAAAATCAAGGGTGTACAATCTTTTCTGGGTAAGATCAACTTTGTAAGGATATTTATTGTAAATTGTGTAGAGATTGCAAAAACCAATTGTCAAGTTGCTTAAGAAGAATACTAAATTTGGTTGGGATGAAGAAGCTCAGGAAGCTTTTGACAAGATAACGGTGGAAATTTAGGAAGCACCAATGTTAAAATTTCCTGACTATAACTTGCCTTTTTCTCTTTTTTCTTTTGCATCATTAAATACCATTGCAGCAATATTATTATAGAGGGATAAAGAGGGGTTTGAACATCCTATTGCATTTTTTAGTAAATCCTTGCAAGTTGCTGAGTTGAATTATGAAATAATGGAGAAACAAGCATATGCTTTAGTTAAGGAAGTCAATACTTTTAGGCCTTATTTGGTATGTGAAAAAGTCATTTCTTATGTTCCTCATTCTAATGTAAAGGATATTATATCTCAGTCTGAAGTCACTAGAAAGAGATGGAGATGGATCAATAGAATTCATGAATTTAATTTGGAGATCTAGATCACAAAGTTGGTTGGGGGTTTGGGATTAGCAAATCTTATGACAGATACAAATATGGAGTTAGCCCAAGTCAACAATGCTCAAACATTGAATACAATGCCTACTAGTATTGAGGTGGAGCTTTGGTATATTGACATAGTATTTTTTTTTAAATACCAAGTGTCTTGAAGGTATGACAGATAATCAGAAGAGAACTCTCATACTTCAAGCTCGAAGGTATGTAATTATTCAAGGTGATCTGTGTTGGAAGAACGGGGATGGAGTTCTGTTATTTTGTTTAGATAAAGGACAGTCTGAGAAATTTTTAAATAAGACTATCAGAGGTTTCTATGGAGGCCATTATTCTGCAAGAACTAAAGCTCACAAAATAATTAGAGCTGGATTTTATTGGCCTTTTTTGTTTAAAGATACTCATAAATTTGTACAAGAGGTGTGAATGATGTCAAAGCTTTTCTTCTAAGTTGAAGTATTCAGGACCATTATTTCTAAATCCAATATCAGTGGAGGCCCCTTTTTCTCAATGGGGCATTGATTTTATTGGTCAGTTTGCAGAGAAGTCAAGTGGTGGTCACAATTGGATATTGGTGGCCACTAATTATTTCACCAAGTGGATGAGGCAGTTCCAACTAAAAGGGAAACTAGTAAAGTGGTTATAGATTTTTCGACAGATAACATTTTAACCAGATTTGGTGTGCCTATCAAATTGGTGATGGATAATGTTGTGTTTCAGATCTGAAGAATTCAAAGAGTTTTGTGAGGGTTATGGTATTATTATATCTTACTCTTTACCTTACCACCCAAAGGTGAATGGACATACTGAATCCAACAATAAAAGTATAATGAAAATCATTAAGAAGACCTTAGAAAAGAATAAGAAGTCTTGGAACTCTAAGATGAAATTGGCTTTGTGGGATGATAGGGTAATAGTCAAGAAGGCTATGGGGGTTTCCCCTTTTGAAATGGTTTATGGAACACAGGAAAGGCTGCCCCTGAATAATCTATTATCAGTTTACAAATTCTTGCAGGAAGAAGAAATAGAAATGCTAGAACCTATGCAAGATAGGATGATGCAGTTGGTTAAGTTGGAAGAAATGAGGCATGAAACACAACTGAAGAATTTGAAGATACAACAGCAGTCAAAGTACTTGTTTGACAAAAGAGCAACTGAAAGGAAGTTCTAGATAAATGACACGGTGCTCCAATGGAATGCAAGAGTGGAAGAAAAGGGGAAGCATGGAAAGTTTGAATCATTATGGAAAGGCCCTATTTTCATTCAGGATTTCCATGGAAAGGATTCATACTTCTTGCAGAATTTAAATGGTGAGATGCAGGAACTATCAATGCATGGGCAATACCTCAAGCCCTTTTTCTTGTAGTTTTTTCTCTTTCATGATTAGTAGGATGTATATTTGTGCATATCTTGGGTTTTTGTGTTAGGTTTTAAGCTTTTTTTTTCTTGGTCTGTTTCCTAGAGTTCTGGATTCTAATGTTGATCTTACGATCAACCTTCCTCAGTCGAAGCCACTGTTGGAACTCTAATTTTCTGAGAATACAATGTCACATTTTGCAGAGACATCCATGCAGGCCGCGGAAACCAGACTTCCAAGGGGTTACATGGTCTCATTTTTTGGGTTGAAGGTCTGTAGGGTAGATGGTGTATGGTTTTACTCATCTCCAGGGATCTTCCATTCGTCTGCAAGGAGAGTGGATGATCAGTTTGAACAGCTGCCCTATCTACCTATTTTTTTTAAAGAAAATGCTCAAAGGCATTTGTCCCACATTGGTCGTGTTGTGGGTTACTTAACGGTTTTTATATCCCAACCCACAAGTATGAAGTGCCAAAAAGGCAGGCGGCTACGAGTGCGTGGTTAAGAGGCAGTCAAGTGGCGGTCAACATGAAGAGTTTTATGGGCTCGTTGTCAGGTTGGATGACAGGTGGCGATCTCTCGCAATCCTGCAAAGAAGAATGACAAGGAAAGAGAAAGCTCATGGGATTGTGAGGTTGTGATGTGTGGCAGTGGGCCAGTCGAGTAGCAAGATAGACAGATGGATAGGCTGACAGGTGTTGAGTTCTCGTGATCCCGCAAAGAGGATTGGTGCAGTGCACCCAGATTGTCTCTATTTTGATCCTAGAGGATCTTGTTTATCATAAAGGGATTGATCTTAGAGGATCACCCTATTTTTCTTTTGGGATTGATGTGTATATGTCAAGGATCTCTTAGGCAACCTTATGAGCCTAGAGATGTCTTAGTCTATTTGGATCACCTAGTTAGGTTTTTGTCTCTTTAAGCATTTTTGTGTTTTTAGAATCCTTAGTGTTAAATTCCTTGGATTCATGTTATTCTTATCATTTTATGTCATTTGGATAGGTTTGGATTCATTCCTAAGGTCATCGAGTGCAAAAAGACAAGTTTTGCCAAATGTTGCAAAAGTTGTCAAAAAGTTGCTCATGCAACTTCCAAAAGTTGCTCGAGAGATGCAAGATGGTAGCCCAATAGTCACAGGGCATTTTTTATCGATCCAACTTCACATTTGTTGTGTTCTTAAGTGCTTACTTTGAACCAACATGGTTAGAATCTCTGAGATGTAACTTTGATGCATGAGAAATGGAATATGAAGCGATTTTGAGAGCATTTCTTAGTTGTACAGAAGTGTAAGGTGTGAGTTTGGGAAACCAAGTTGATCTATTGAAGGTATTGTGTGTTATTGTCTCACTGAGATTTATTTGAATTCATTGGGTTTTGATTTGATAAGTTTTATTTGAAGTTTCCAAAAAGCAGTCCAAGAAGGAGTCTATTTGAAACACAGTTTGCAAATGGAGTCCTAACTTGCATTCTAACCGGTGGATTTCTCCAAGATCCTGGAAAATTCAAGTTAGGATGGTATACTTAATGCTTCTACAAGATCAGGAAATGGCTTTAAGGGTAAGACCCTCATGCATCAAGCCCTAGGCTAAATATCTCAATGTATTCAGCCTAGGATGAAGGAGAAGGAAGTATTGTGTTAGATAAATAGATTGGTTGAGTGAATTAGGATTGGATTCGAGTTGTAGGGAGTTAGTTGAAGACATCTGAAGCACTATTTCAATCCCATACACCCAATTTCTAGTACTTGCCTTGAAATTTAATGTAATGCCCCGCCAGAGAACCAAGGAGAACTGTAGGGTATTTTCTTACGAAATTTTGACAGCACTTCTGTACTAGGGTATTATACATTTTTCTACAAAAATTAGAGATCTAGGGTTTCATAAGCACATATTTCAACAACAATTTAAATAAGAAACCCTAATACCCTTTTACTCATAATGCCATAAAATGAAAACCAAACATGAATTAAAACATGAAATTGATCTAAGAGTATATTTTCCAATTGAAACCAATCAAACCCAAAGTAAACAAGCAAGGAATGACCAAACAAGGGAATTCATAGCTTTTCGGATGCATAGAAGACAGGGATCCGAAAACCAGAATTGACATGGACAAGACCCTACCTCAGAATCTGTTGAAGAACACTCAATACAAGATCNNNNCAAGGAGAATTCCACAATTATGCTCCAAAACCAAGCACACACCAAAGCTTCCAAAAATGCTCCCAAAAACCTGTTATGAGAGAATGAGAGAAGAATCCCCCTAATGAGGATCCATTTCCCCTAATCAAGAAAACCCTAATGCCAACACATCCAGTTAACTCCTAAAAGGACTCCTCTCCAAAATTGAAAGAAAATAA
>MU223805.1:823804-842054 GCA_018584345.1 Thuja plicata | reverse complement strand
TTATGTTTGTTAATCTTCATGTTTCACTTGCTTATGCTATTTTGAGATTAACTAATACTAGTCTTCCTACTTTCAAAACTTTCATCAAGGATTTATGTAGTGGACTTATTACTCTTTTGGATTATGTCAAGAATTGGGTAGATGATACCCCACCTACTAATATCCCTAATCCTATCATGCCTAATCTTCCTAATCCTAATCCTAATCCTATCAATCCTAATCCAATTCCAAATACTCCTATTTCTATTTCTCCATCTTCAATCCCTAGTTCTTCCCACATTTATGATGGGGCTCAAGCTAGAGTTCATGATAATGATGTTCGAGAATTCTTTCGTTTACCTTCACCCCCTTATCCTATCCATGATGATGTTAAAGGGAAAAAAAAAGGAAACCTCTTATAATCCTATCATTCCACCATACACAACATTTTCTCATGAACACCATAATCAATCTCCTCCTATCGAAGCTTTGCAAGATAGGTACACTACCGGATATACTATGGTGGATAAACAAGGCTATAAAGGTTTAGGGCTTGGTATCAATGAACAAGGCATTAAAAACCCGATTCATTCATCTCCTAAACAAGATATGCATGGTATAGGTTTCCCACCTCCTCCAATCAAGGTAGTAGATCTTAACCACCGTCCTCCTCTTCATGTTCTTCTTCCAACACCTTCTTTAGATCACCATGATACTCCTCAAGATGTGGCTAAGAAAGTGTATGTCCAATTAATGAATTCTAAGAAATAAATCTTTAAACATATTCTAAAAAATGCTCTCTAAATACAGATGTCCTTTTCATTATAGTAATAAACATTTACTTGTTGATTGTGTGCATTTCAAGTTATATGTTCAAGAAAGAGCTGCCTTGGGAATTATATCTCATTCTCGTGCAGTATTACAATTTCTTCATAATTTTGATATAGGGCATTCCCCTCGTTCTTCTATAAGCTAGATCATGTTTCTCCTCTTGTTCTTAACTAGGGGGAAAGAGGTATTTCCTTCCAGTCTTCTGGGATCCATTTTTCTCTTAGCATGTATTTTGTTTTGAGTTTAATTGGTTATTATTTCTATATTCTATCCCTATAAATTTTTATAATCATTCATGATATCTTTTCTAGGACATTTGTTTTGTAAAGATGTCTCTTTGCTACAATATCTCTTAATATAATTTAGTATATCCCTTGCTTTCACCCCTGGGGGGCAAGGTATTTTTCTTCTTCCTCTATCTAAGGATATGCTTTCCTTAGCTTAGTAGCATTTGTTTATCATACAACATTATTTCCTTATAAAGATTTATGTTTTTGGCCATGGATACCCTCTTATATGGAGGTGATTTTCCTAGGTCATCACCTCTTCTTTATTTTGCAAACTATGCTCTTGATAAACTCTTGCCTTTGCTTTGGATTAGAGTTTGACTCCTTCATTCCGAGATTCCTCTTCCTCTTCATCGCAGGGGGCTAGATGATTGAATCTTTGGTCCTTCTTTCTTTTGAAGATGATATTTTATCCTAAGCACTCCTCTATGGTGGGGGTCTTGATGATAAGATCTCTTCCTCTTTGAGGATCCTTTTTTCATATGTGACATATCCATTTCATGATTATCTATGATCTTAGAGGTAAGGGTCAGTACTCTTTTCTAAGGATATAGTGTACATTGTTGTTAAGCTGGATATCTCCTTACCTTGTGAGGTAGGTATCCTCTTTCTCTTCCTTATCCTACCTAGTGGGTAGTCATGATAAGGAGGGGGGCATATATAGGGTCTCCCTTATACTATATTTTACATTAGTCTACATTTTACAAATATGCTAAATCCTTGGAAGGTAACGCACATAAGTTGCTAAATCCTGAAGAGACACGCATTTTTATTTTTATTTTTTGCTAAATCCTTGGAAGGTAACGCACATAAGTTGTTAAATCTTGAAGAGATACGCATTTTAAATTTTACAATATGTTAAATCCTTGGAAGGTAACGCACATAAGTTGCTAAATCCTAAAAAGACGCACATTTTATACATTTTCCATAGTGATACAAGAATGTGGATCTATGGATATTTTAAAAGCCATCTGAAGACGCATTACAATTACAAAGAACAGTTTATGGGTGAACCTATTTGGCTCTCCCTCCTTGGTGATTCATGGTAAGGTGGGCATCTTACGAGGCGAGGTAATCATTGTCTCTTTTCTCTCTTTCACTTTTATGTTAGTAGGATTAGATCATGAATCTATGTTATCTGTAGTGTTGCTCTTGTCTTATTTATGTAATCATGTATGTTTTCTATGATTGATTGCTCTTTACTTCCATATCTTTATGCATGTATGTTGAGTTAGAATCCTTGTTCTAGGGGCTCATGTCCTTGACTTAGTGATGTTCTACCTCGTTGTGATCCACCATAATCTTTCTTCTAACTTTACCGCGAGTATGTTTGATTTCCATACTCCCGCTAAAGTGGGGGCTTAATGCATCGTCTTAAAATGGAAGAACTTCCATGTTAAGAATGTTTAGCCCTACTTAGGGGATGTTTTTGACCACCATTACATTGTCCCCTCATTTATGCATCCTCTCTCACTTCTGTGTCTGTTTAGGACCCTAATTGGGCCTCTCCGAACACCTCCCATCCCAACTGGCATGTTTTCCAGGGGTCCTGACTCCCTGGGTCAAGGTCGACCTTGACCTTGACCTAGGGCAAGGATGACCTCGACCTTGACCTGGGTCCCCCTTTCAAATCTGGAAGTCTGTCGGCTGCCAGAGGTCATCAAAAATTCATTTCCCGCTTCAAGATCGGTTGTTTTGGGTTACAAAGCGACGATTCTTAAATTATATTTAACATAGGTCCTCTTCTAGGGGCATGAGTCATTGGAATTTAATTTTCTTATGTCGACCTCTCTAGAAGATTGTGCCCTAGTTTCATATAAAAAGAAGTTTTCTCCTCTCATTTTCTCTAAGTCAAGTTAAGCACTAATTCTCTCTAAGTTCTAGGTGAAGAACAACTATCATCAAACAAAAAGTTCAAGCATCCATTGTTCTACATGTTTTTAAACTTTCAAAGTGTTCAAGTCTTCCTCTTGAGCATTCAAGTTCTCCATTGAAGATCAAGGATTCAAGCTTTCAAGCCTTTGAAGGGATTTGTTTCAAGCATTCAAGATTCATCATTCAAACCCTAGATCTATCCATCATGGTAGAGTGATCTTCCTTCAAGATCCTTTGTACATCCTCAAGACTCACTCATTCTCCCTTCTAGGTGGATTTCAAGCATACAATCATGGAGGTTTATGGTTTCTAATTGAGTCCAAGCTTTCATATTTACATACTTGTTTACATTCAAAATACAATTGCATATCTATTTGAATATCATAGCTTCATTATTGGATTTACTTCTACTACTTGCGAGCATTCTTTATTTCATTTATTGATTTCAAGGTTAATTCCTAAATCGCGGTTTGACTAAGGCAAACCCCTCCCCCAACAAACAAAACCATTTTTCTTGCAGGTACAAGTTTGGAACAGCAGATCAGGACAGAGATTCGGATACCCTTTTCAGCAAACTTCTAGGATCCAAAAATAGAATTTCAATCTGAGACTTTTTAGGTCGATTCTGCCCTAGGGCGCAATCGGAAATTCTGGCAAATGGTAACATTAACTTGAGGGTACAAATCGGAACTGTCTCAGAATAGAAAAAGATTTCTGGGTTTTGTTCGTCTCTACGTTTCTATTCTAGATTTGGTCTCGGATTTTCCAGAAACTCAACACAGGCTTCAAAAAATAGCATTCTTCAAATCTGCAATATTTCAAGGTTAGTACATTCATCCTATTCAATTCAATTCAATTAAAGTTCTTAATCTTTCTAAACATACACATATTCTCTTCTATAAAACGGGAATTAGGGTTTCTCTTTTTAATCCATATCCTTAGTAGGTTGATTCATTTATGTATTGATCCTTTCTTTAGGGTTAATCAATTTGGATCTTCCCTTTAAGAAATTTGGGATTAGAGGACAATCCTACCCTCCTCACACCTATTTCAAATAACCCTCAATTTCAAATGTAAGATAAGGAAACACACATCAATAAACATATTTTACATTTATTTCCTTACAAGATCTTGAATGATTATGTGTTAAATCAGTTTATTACAGAACAAGTGTTTTGTAAGGAAATCCATTGTGAATCTTCTTAGTAGTTGCTTTGTATGAATCTTTGAAAGCAGAAGATAGGTAAATATGCCTGAGTCTATGGAGCTCAAAGTGTAGAAGGTTGAAATACCTTGTTAATGTTGTTATTTTCCGTGCTTGGTCACTGTTTGGGGAAATAGTGGGTCATACTTGTTTTACAGGTATAAAGGATCAACAAGAAAAATACCCAACAGATAGAAAAGACAATGGTCACTTTGAAATTGTAAATGAGAAAGTTTAAAATAAGTGCACTGATGCAGGAGCATCCTGGGTTGCCTTGCTATCCTGCTCATCTTTGTTCATTCAGCCAGTAAGTGTTGAGTTGCAGTTCATGCTGAGTTGCAATATGTGTCGAGTTGTCCAATGTTGGTCGGGCATTCCTTCCTATGCCGAGTGAACCTGATGCTCGGTTCTTCTTGACCGAGTTTTCTGTGTTTGGTTCTTGTTGGAGCCGACTTTTGTATTTAATTTTAGGTTATGCATTTAATATTTGGATCTTGTATTGGGATGTGTGCAGACCGTTGGTGGTCGGCCTTCCATCTTTGTAATATTCTAGAATCTTCTATAAGCCACTTTGGAAAGTATAAATAAGGATGTCTAGGAGTAGGTTAGGTATCAGCTAGTAGAGCAAGTAGCAGATGATGATATGAGAAGGTAGAAGGTAGAAAAGTCTGGGTTTTCATAAATCTTGTTGGTCATAACCCGGAAGGCGTCACAGTCGGGCATGTATGTTGTAGTTGAATGAATTAATAAAATATATTTGTTGTTCTTTCTCTCCTTGGTGCAGTTCTCTATTGTGTTTACTCTGCAGGGTGGCTGGATAGTTGGGAGTGCCTTTGGCCCTAACCTTCTTGGTCTACCTGCGCCCGGTGGTATCAGAGCGAAGTTCGTCCTTGGTAGATTGGATTGTGTAGAACCCTAAGTTGGATTCATTTGTAGGCTGGAAGATCTATGGATTTAACCTGTAACTTGCAGAGGGTTACAATCTTGCGGGAACTGTCAAGATAGTTTGAGGCAGAGGAAATGTTGATAATGTCATAATGGACATGTTGAGACAAATTGCAACCAGATTAGATGTTGTGGAGATAGCCCAGAGGAAAGGAGCGCATCTTGATGATGTGAGTGATGATGAAGCAGTGGAACCAAATCTAGAACCTCAGGAAGATCAAGATGAGGAAAGATTGTTGAGAGTATTATCCAGGGCACATTCAAAGCCTATTGCTGAAGTTATTCCTTATGATGGAAAATTGGATACTAATGGTGTGTTGGATTGGATCTCTAATATGGAGAAGTTCTTTAAGTTTGAAAGCACTCCTGCTAATAGGAAGGTGAAATTGCAGTCACTAGGTTGAAAGGTCATGTCTCACTATGGTGGGAGCATTTGCAAACTGATAGACAAAGAAGAGGAAAGGAAAAATTAGAACCTGGTTGAAAATGGTGAACAAGGTGAAGAAGAATTTCCTTCCTGATGATTACCAAGTTAGCTAGTTGAGGAAGATGCAAAACCTTAGACAAAAAGACATGACTGTGAAGGAATACACTAAGGAATTCTATAGATTGGGCATCGGATATGGACATGTGGATGATGAGGTTGAGAAAGTTGCAAGGTACCTGAATGGATTGAGATATGGAATCCAAGATGAAATAAGTTTTGTGAAATTGGATAGTGTGGAAGAAGCATATCAATATGCCTTGAAATCTGAGGAGATTTTGACAAATAAGTATGAACAAATACAGAGAAGTCGAGGTGGTAGATTCCAGAGAGGTAGAGGCAGATCCTATGGTGAAGATAGCAAATCTGATAATTTTGCGCAAGATAAGGGTAAATCTGAGTAGAAAAATGAAGACAAAAGCAAGACCGAGTGGAAAGGTGGTAGTTCTTACCGAGGAAGAGGTAAAGGTGGTTTTAGTGGTAATTGTTTCAGATGTGGCAAAGAAGGGCATAGATCTTTTGAGTGTAGACACTAATGGAAATGGACAAAGTCATAGAAATGTTGTGGTACAAGAGGAACTTGAGGTTTCCCCAAGTAGACCTGAGGCTAGAGAAAACCTGATGGTAAGGAGAGCTTTGTGTAATAACCGATTAGATGAAGAACTTGTTCTGAGGAGAATTCTTTTCAAGACCATATGTAAGATGGCACGAAAATGTTGCAAAGTGATTGTTAATAGTGGCAGTTTAGCGAACTTGGCATCAGAGGAGCTGGTTACAAAGTTGCAATTGCAGAGGTTGAGACATCCTAAACCCTATTATGTTTCATGGATCAAGTATGAGCATAAGTTGTTGGTAAGTGAGCAATGTGTTGTTAAATTCAAGATTGGAAATTACTTTGATGAAGTCTTGTTTGATATTATGCCTATACATTGTTGTCATATTTTGTTGGGTAGACCTTGGCAGTATGATAGACATGTTGTGCATGATGGTAGATTGAATCAATATACTCTTTGGGTAGATGGGAAAAAGAAAACATTGTTTTCTTTGATTAACGTTCCAAATGAGATAATTTGTACTACTATGAAAATTTGCATGGTTAATGGAAAGCAATTTGAGAAAGAAATAAAGAAGAACCAAGCATTTTTTGCTATAATCCCTAAGAAGCCGAGTTATGGTAGTAATGGTCGAGCGACAGGGTATAGTAGTGGCCGAGCGACAAAAAATAATAAATGTCGAGCAACAGAAGATAGTGGAGACTGAGTGCCAGCAGAAATTCAAAACTTGTTGAATGAATACAAGGATATTGTTGCAGGGGATATTTTTAATGATTTACCGCCGGTGAGAAGTATAAGTCATTGTATGGGTCTGATTCCTGGAGCTAGTTTTCCAAATAAAGCACCATATAGATTGACACCTACTGAGAATGAAGAACTTAACAGACAAGTGCACGAGTTTTTGCAGAATGGTTTGATCAGAGAAAGCTTGAGTCCATGTGTTGTACTTGTTGTATTGGCACCTAAGAAGAATGGAGAGTGGAGAATGTGTACTGATTCCAGAGCTATCAACAAGATAACAGTGAAGTATAGGTTTCCTATGTCGAGGATGGATGACATAATGGATTGTTTGAGTGGAGCAAAGTATTTTACCAAGATTGATTTGAAGAGTGGCTATCATCAAATCAGAGTCAGAGAAGGTGATGAATGGAAGACTACTTTCAAGACAAAAGAAGGTTTGTATGAGTGGTTGGTTATGCCTTTTGGTTTGACGAATGCACCTAGTACTTTCATGAGGTTGATGAATGAGGTTCTCAAGAGATTTTTGGGTAAGTTTGTGATTGTTTATTTGGATGATATTCTGATATTTAGTAAGACTAAGAAAGAACACCTTGAGCATATTAGACAAGTGTTGCAAAGACTGAAGGAGGAGAATCTACTGATTAATTTGAAGAAGTGTTCATTTATGTAAGAAGAGATTGTGTATTCAGGATTTGTAATTTCACCTGATGGTTTGAAAATGGACCCTGAGAAGGTGAAAGCAATTCTAGAGTGGCCTACACCTGAGAATGTGGGTGAGGTAAGATCATTTCATGGTTTGGCTAGTTTCTATAGAAAGTTCATTAAGAATTTCAGTTACGTTTGTAATGCTATGACTGAGACTATGAGAGGAGATAAAAAGGATTTTAACTGGACACATGGAGCTGAAAAGAGTTTTGAGGCTTTGAAACAAAAGGTTGCCAAGTTACATGTGCTAGCTTTGTTTGATTTCAATAAGGTATTTCAAATTGAGTGTGATGCAAGTGGTAGTGCAATAGGAGCTATGTTGAGTCAAGAAGGTAAACTTGTTGCTTTCATTAGTGAGAAGTTGAATGATGCTAAAAGGAAGTATTGTGTATGATCAAGAGTTTTATGCTATTGTTCAAGCTTTGAAAAAGTGGAGACATTATTTGATTCCTAAGGAGTTTGTGTTGTACACTGATCATAAAGCTTTACAGTATTGGGAAGTCAACATAAGTTGAATCCAAGACATATGAAGTGGGTTGAATATTTACAGAGTTTCACATTTGTGATCAAGCATAAGAGTGGAGTTACTAACCGAGTTGCAGATGCACCGAGAAGAAGACGTTCTTTGTTGATCGAGATGAAGATTGTAGTTCTTGGTTTTGATGAGATGAATGAGTTGTATAATACTGGCCCTGATTTTTCTGAGGTGTGGAGAGAGTGTAGGGCACCAAATATGTCAGAACAACCAAGTAAATTTGAGAAGTATTTCATTCAAGAAGGTATGGTGTTCAAAGGAATTTGATTGTGTATACCAAGAAGTTTCATGAGAATTAATTTGATTAAGGAAAAGCATTGTGGTGGATTGGCTGGACATTTTGGAATTGATAAGACATTGAGTTTGCTTAAGGAAAAGTATTATTGGCCACATCTATATAAGGATGTTCATAAGTTTGTAAGGAGTTGTGGAATTTGGCAAGTTGCAAAAGGAGTAAATCAGAATACTAGATTGTATACACCTATTTTTGTTCCTGAGAAACCTTGGAGTGACATCAGTATGGATTTTGTTCTTGGATTACCTAAGATAGCAAGAGGGTATGATTTCATATTTGTTGTTGTGGATAGATTTTCTAAGATGGCACATTTCATACCATGTAAGAAGACATCAAATGTTGTGCATGTTGCTTAGATTTTCTTCAAACAGGTTGCTAGATTGTATGGATTATCGAGATAACAGGTTTGTTGATTATTTTTGGAGAACTTTGTGGAAGAATATGGATATTGAGTTGAGGTTTAGTTCTACATTCCATCCACAAACAGATGGACAAACAGAAGTTGTGAATAGAAGCTCAGGTAATTTGTTGAGATGTTAAGTTGGAAATAAGCCGAGTAATACGGATATGATATTGGCACAAGCTGAGTTTGCATATAACAATTATGTGAATAGGAGTACAGGAAAAACACCCTTTGAGATTGTTATTGAAATGTAGCCTAGAAGATATCAAATGTTGTGCATGTTGCTTAGATTTTCTTCAAAGAGGTTGCTAGATTGTATGGATTATCGAGAAGTATTATCTCTGGCCAAGATAACATGTTTGTTGGTTATTGTTGGAGAACTTTGTGGAAGAAGATGGATACTGAGTTGAGGTTTAGTTCTACATTCCATCCACAGACAGATGGAATAACAGAGGTTGTGAATAGAAGCTTGGGTAATTTGTTGAGATGTTTAGTTGGAGATAAGTCAAGTAATATGGATATGATATTGGCACAAGCTGAGTTTGCATATAACAACTATGTGAATAGGAGTACGGGAAAAATACCTTTTGAGATTGTTACTGGAATGCAGCCTAGAGGAGTATCATATTTGAGAGATATTGTTGATGAAGAAAAGAGAAGTGCTAAAGGAGAAGTATTTGCTGATTTTATGAAGTCTTTACATGAGGAAGTGAAGTTGAAGTTGGAACAAAGTAATCAGAAATATAAGGAAAATGCTAACAAGTCTAGGAGACATCATGTTTTTGAAATTGGTGATGAGGTGATGGTTCATTTGAAGAAGGGAAGATTTCCTATTGGAACATACAGTAAGCTAAAAATGAGGAAGTTTGGTCCTTGTAGAATTCTGAGGAAGTTTGGCAGTTGTAATGCTTATGAAGTTGAGTTACATGATGACATGGAAATATCTCCTATATTCAATATTGCTGATTTGCATAAGTACCATGAGTTAGATGATGAAGTTGTTATACCAGATGATTACCCTAAGAAGTAGGTTGAAGAGGTTGAACAGATATTGGATCAGAGGATTGGTAAAAGCATAAGAAGAAAAGATTACTATGATTTTTTGGTGAAGTGGAAGAATAGACCAGTTGAAGATGCTAAATGGATTTCTCAATCTGAGTTGGATTCAGCTCAGGTTGTGACACCTCAATGATTCAAGGGAATCATTTCTTTCAACCCTGGTTGTCTGATGTAGGAACATCCTAGGTTGCCTTTCTATCCTGCTCTTTGTTCATTCTGCCAATAAGTGTCGAGTTGCAATACTTGCCAAGTTGCAGTATGTGTCAAGTTGTCCAGTGTTGGTCGGGCGTTCCTTCCTGTCCCAAGTGAACTTGATGCTCGGTTCTTCTTGACCGAGTTTGTCTGTGTTTGATTCTTGTTGGAGCCGACTTATGTATTTAATTTTAGGGTGTGCATTTAATATTTGGATCTTGTCTTGGGATGTGTGCAGACCGTTGGTGGTTAGCCTTCCATCTTTGTAATAGTCTAGAATCTTTTGTAAGTCGCTTTGGCAAGTATAAATAAGGATGTCTAGGAGTAGGTTAGGTATCAGCTAGTAGAGCAAGTAGCAGATGATGATATGAGAAGGTAGAAGGTAGAAAAGTTTGGGTTTTCATAAATCTTGTTGGTCGTAACCCAGAAGGCCTCACAATCGGGCATGTATGTCGTAATTGAATGAATCAATAAAAGATATTTGTTGTTCTTTCTCTCCTTGGTGCAGTTCTATGTGTTGTTTGCTTCTGTTGTGTTTACTCCGCAAGGTGGCTGGATAGTTGGGAGTGCCTTTGGCCCTAACCTTCATGTTCTACCTGCGCCATGCACATAGACTAAATGCTTTCCAATTATGTTTGAAAAACCTTGATCCAATATGAAGAGCTCCAAGCTAGCCTTTCTCAACCTTGAAACTTTGAAGCTTGATCTCTGCACGCAAAGACCAACAAACGAGCCTAGAAAAGAAAAACAAGATCGCTTATTTTTATCCTTGGGATCACTCTAAGATGCAAGAAGAGAGCATACATAAGGAGATATTGGAGTTTAAAACACATTGGCTTGTTTTAGATCCCAAATACAAATGTGTATGATTGATTTTAAGCTTGATTTAAATTTGTGGAAGACACACCAAGCACAATGGCAAGAAATGATTTTCTCATGATAACCAAGACTATAATCACTTAGGATGTAAAATGGGGAATTTAGAATTTGTACACCTAGATTTGACACTTTCCAATCTTGTTTGAAACCTTTGAGAAAGAGCTCCAAACTAGCTTTATCTTTTAGACCTTGAAATTGTACACACACAAAGGGCGACAAGCCACAAGAGCAAACCTTAGAAAAATGAAGCTTAAAATGGAGTTCGAAGATTAGATTTAGATGATGTCTTTTAGATCTTACCAAATGACACTAGATAAATTTCAAGATCTTAATAAATAACACAAGATGATGTATATTAATGTTTTTGATTAAGGTAAATACAAGTTTTGAAAGGGCCTTGAAACCCTGTACAAAATAGTCAAAAAAAAAATTCAAAGTAGCACTCTTTAACGAAACAATGCAAGACCACCACGAGGGTTTTAAAATAGGCTCCCTCAACCTAGACACAAAAAAGATACCAGAAAAGGAAATCTAGCACCCTTACAAGAAAAAACATTGCATAAAATAAATTACAGAAAAAACCAGCAGCCCAAAAGCTTCTAGCAAGCAGCAACACATCTGCCAGCAAAGGAAAGCTCAAACAAATTATTTCTTCCCCTTCTGGGAACGAAGAGACATCAAAAGAGGGTGGACGTTTTGATTTTTTCTTTCCTTTTACAGAGGTCCACCCACCATCCACATCCTTAGTCATTTCCAGCTTAGAATTCGAATCAAGATTCAGGACCCCCAAAACCTGAGGCTGTCCCAGGAAAGGGCCAGGAGAATCCAATGAGGCAGCATCAGAAGATGACTCAGTAGCTACCATTTCATAAGAAACCAGCGAGGAGTTGCCAATAATAAGAGGAGCAGAAGCCCCACTACCCTCAGAGCTAGGAACATCAGATTCGGGGACAGCTCCCAGGGAAGAGCCATCAACGGACCCAAGAGGCACATTGGTCTCATCTAACTCCTGAGAAGAAGAGACAACCTGAGAAAAACTTCTGATAGAAGAATCCTTCACAACAAAGTAATGTTGGGAGGAGGCCCCCTTCCACCAAGAAGCAGGTTTTTTAATCTTTTCCAATCCACACTGGTCCGCTAAGTGACCAGTTTTAAAGCATCTCCTGCATTTGAAGGGGAGGCCTTCATAATCCAAAGTTTGGATCCATGACCCTTTAGGATGCACCAACTTAATCTTTGCCGGAAGACCCTTGGACATATCCAAATCAACCAGGATCCTAGCATAAGTTGAGTGAAGAATATCGTCCGATTCCTCATCAACCATCAAGAAGTCCCCAAGAGCCTCACCCACTGCCTCAAGAAGAGAGTTAACGCAGAAATGAAGAGGGAGATGAGAAAGCCTCACCCAAGTAGGAACCTTGGAGAAAGACTCAGTAGAAGCATCAAAGTCTAGATACCAAGGCTTCATCATGAACATGCTCTGTGCATTCCAGCTAAAAAAATGATCACATAGTATCACTTTCCTATCAGCAGCCCTCTCAAACTTGGCAATGAAAAAACCCCTTGCCATTGGGAAAATGTGAACCGTTTCAAAAATGATTGGTTCCCAATGCCGAGAAATCCAGGCATGCAAACCTAGAAGACTCGGCCAGAACCCTTAAATCTGCAAATAAGACCATGATCCTCGAGAACTGAAGAAGCATGATCAATGGCTTCCACCACCTCTCCATCCAGAGGGAGGATTAGAGAGTTAGAGAGAGGGAAAGGGGCAACAACACGCTCTCCAGCAGCCGAGGATTGCTTAGAGGCAGCAGGTTTTCGCAGAGAAGAGCCCCCAGCAGCAGGAAGATCTGTAGCAGGCACCAGAGGAACATTATCCCCAACCGCCGACGACGAAACCCTAATCCGTCCAGGAGAACAGGCACATCAAGGGAAGAAGCCACCACGACTCTCCAAGCAGCAGCCACATCCACCTTACAGGCATCCGCGCCCTTAGAAACCCTAGCGGCGGCTGAAAGAATTACGGCTGGAGGTGCAGGAGGCATCGCGGATTCACTGATTGGTTTTCTAAAGTATGATGTCTATTAATGTTGCTAGTAGGAACTTCTTAGTTATTCAAATCTTTAGTAGTCAAATTAGCCTCCATATCAATATTGGTTTTGTAATCCAAGTCGAGAATTTGAAAGAGATTGGATTTTGTAGAATGTGAAGGATTAAGCTCTCTTTGAGGCCATGGGTGCGCCTACTATTTAGAACTTTTTTCTATTTCTTTTATTTTAGGCAGCTGAATCCTTCTTTATGATTCTCAAAATGTTGGTCAAAATTTGATTTGTTTGGGCAAAATTCCTAGACAAGTACCCATAAGCCATGAGAAATAATAGTTGAATGATAGAGAAATAACGAGCTTGATAACTTAAACCATGGCCCTCCTTACAAGATTGCATCTCACTCAGTGTGTGAAGCGGTCTGTCCCATAGGCTATCTTTAGCCTCGCGAACGTTAAAATTAATTTATTTCTTTCTTTGTTTCTTTCTCACTCTTCATTGCAGTAAAAATGATGGAGAAATAACCTCAACCCTAGAGAGCTCAAAGGAAGAGATTTTAGATCCCCTATCTATTTTTCCAAAACAATTGTGCTCGTCTAAAGCCCAATGAAATGGCCAATCAATGCATTGGAAGAAAGATTTAAAACAAACTGATAGATACTTTCAAAAGGCACTTCCACCAATGGCGCCTTGTCCAACAACATAGGGATGAATGAGCTAAACCTGAGAACAAATCGCTAAGAGGAACCAAAAACAAAGGGCTCTTTCAAAAGGCACTTCTACCAATGGCACCTTGTCCAACATAGGGATGAATGAACTAAACCTGAGAACCAATAGCTAAGAGGAACCAAAAACAAAGGGCTTAAGAAGTAACCTGGCTTTTCAAAGCATAAAAGTAGTAGGAACAGGTAGAGTGTGAACCCTAGCAAATTGCTCTCAATGACAGCACTCCATCGATTCTATTTTTTTTTTCCTCCTCTTGTCAATTTTACAAGGAAAAATGGAGTTTTGACAACCTTGGAACACTTCATATTTGATTCAGTTTGTAAATAAAATTGCCTACTGTTTATACCATTGTTGTCCATTGATAGTGCAGATGCCTAGACGTTTCAATAATGTAATTGAAAGAATAACAGTTGTACATAGGGATATGGGCATGGTTTTAATGCAACTTCATGTGTTTCATCAATGAAATAATTGATCACTTGTAAAAACATATAGTTACTTCTAGTTTGAAAGCATTGCATCAGACTACGAATGCATGCAAAGCTGATTTCTAAAAGCATAGATTGTATTTGAGGCTAGTACTTTTGAAATCAAAATAACAGATGTAGGCGACAGAATAAAGTTGTCACACAGTAACTCAACCTATTTTTTTTTGTATTTCAATGATTCTCACATGGACCAACGATGTAGGTACAACTACAGGCCTATCATTACGAGTTATACCATGTATGGCTTGGGCACATTAAATGTCTTCATTTCAACAGGTATTGGCCAGATTACAATTCACAACCAGCTTACACATTCAAAAATTAAAATCATCGGACAGTATAATACAATTATTAAACCTTATTTCATGGTTTCTCTGTATCACACAAGATAAATAATAGCATAAAATGTCTTCAATGATGATGATATTTATTATTGACTGTAGCCTGACATATTTTACAAGTCTTCAAATTCCACATAAATTTATTAGGTACCATTTCATACATTTCCAAAAGTTACTCTTAGTATGACCTACATACAAAATATACTTTTGCAAATTGGAAATCCAAAGAATGTTCCACCTCTCATACGTCTTGAAAATGTGACATGTTAATAAAGAGGCACGAAAACTCACATCATTGCATGGAATGGAGTTAAGTGACAATCTTTATTCTGAAGTGGGTTGCTAGATGAGTAGTAGCGTCTCCAGTACTTTATTGTACCACCCAATATCAAATCAAACATGTTTTGATGAGGAGAAATTACACAGGAAACATGCGAAGAAAGCAAGGGAACTCTACACATGCAAGGCAGTGGGCAACAGCATGAGGACATTGGGATGGACCAAATCAGGCAAGTGTACATGTCAATGTAATATATTGTGCAGAATGGCCTCAAAAATAAAAGGCAAAAAGTAATAAGAAAAAAGTCCAAATACATAGAGCAATATGCAATTATCTGAAATAATATGTGAGATCAAGTACAAAAAAATAAATAACAAAAGAGGAATGTGCGAGCATAAAGTCAGCAAGAAAACTAGAAGATTCTCAAACAAGGCAATAATTGTAGGACAGGATCTGCACAATAAAAATATATTCAAGCCATTCTTACATGCAACGACAGGACCTACAAATACCAGTTATCATTAGCAGCAGCTGCAAAAGAAAGAATTGATATTATAGGTGTCTAGACATGTTTCTGGACACGAACTACTGAATATTGCTGTACCTGCCAATACATGGCCGTTCAACTGTAAATTAAAATGCTTTCAGCACTTGTGATAGCATAAATATTTGACAGAATCTCCTACACATACACAAATAGAAGATTGAACTTCTAAAATAAATGCCTATCACCTCTCCCTGTGCATTTGAAACAAACTTGACATAAACTAAGGGTGTTCTGCCACATGACCTTTGGCAAGTGCCACATGACCTTTGGCAAGAACTGTTAACCATAACTTTAAGAAGTCATAATTAAATACTGCAAAATTTGATCCAATTCCAAGCATTAAAAAAAATATCCATGACATCAAAGATTCCTTGACTGAAGTCACATTAGCCCATATGCAATACAGAAAACAGTGCAAACTTGTGAATTTGAAGAAATACTCAAAGATATCAACAAAAATGCCACACAATGTAAGTTTTACTTTGCACAGATACAGAAAAATACAAATGTACCAAGGAACATGCACTGTTTAACATGAACTTGAGGAAACAACAAATCTCCTAAGTTGCCGATTCGGGTTCGCGAATCCAGTTCATGGATTCGTGAAATTTTTTTTTTGCCATTTGGATTCGTATGGGTTCGTGTCTGTGTCTGTGTGTGTGTGTATACAAAAAATAAGAGAAATATACATAATTCTAAAACTAAATCATTTCATAGTATGAATCTATGATGCTTGATCATTGATCAATGCCAAATCTCCAAGATAAACATTAAAAATTTAAGTACTGTGCTTGATCATTGATCTAAGTTCACGATTCTAAAGAAAATCAGCACATTGAATTACTGAATTCAAAATATATAACTAACTATTTTAAATCATATTTGCAATGAGAAAAATATAAGAAATCCAAATTTAAATTTTACCTTTCTTTAATATTTAAAAAAAATGAAACGTATTGAATATTAAAAAAATTAACCCAAACAGAAACGAATTAAATATGGAAAAAAAATTATCATCTGCCAAAAAATGAGCGGCAACTAAACACCCGCCAAAAGGTGAAAAGCAAATAAACAATTACGCTCTCACAATGACGAATGGATCTCTGCAAATCTAAAATCTCTGCCCGGATCCAGCACGGACCGGGAGGCGAATCCGGACCCGGATCGGACCCGGACCCGAATCCGGGGTCCAGAGTCCGAATCCGGTAACTCAGCAAATCTCTAATCAAACATCTAAATAGTTTCATTCAACCAAATACAAAAAAAATATAAGAGTTTCCTGACAATGAATGAATCCAGATAAGGAATACAGCAGCCCTATGTGTCAAATATAATCACCAAATTACTCAATCAAGACCCTCATCCTAATCAGTGAAGATTGAGCATAATCAGTACTACTACAGCCACATAATGCATTGACATCAGAACCTAGATGATTTAAATTATCCAAGTAGGAGCAATAAACAGGAGCTGCTTGACAATGGCTGGAGACAGTGAATATAAAAATCTATAACATTAAACACTTATACAAAATTAAGAAATTACGGTCACAGTGAGGCAAGGTTAACCATAGGCACACTTTACAAGTCTGATTGTCAAATGGATCCATAACATAACATAGAATAAAGAACACTCCTAACTGCAATGACCTATAGTTTTAAAATTTGAATTTATCACCTCCAAATGAGTGGGCTGTTTGTCCACATATTCAGAAATTAACAGAATCATGAGACCATTGTTTACTAATTGGATACTGAGTCATGCAGCCAAAAAAGTTCAAAAACTTAGCTCTGTGAAAAGCTAAAAGCGGGCCCGTTTGTTTCGTGAAATTGACCAGGAATTGGCATTTCCAAATTTCGGAATTGTTCAATTCAATGTTTGTTTCCAAAATAAAAAATTGTAATAGGTTTTTGCGAATTCTAATTTTGGGCCATTTTGAGCATTCCACAATTCCACCTCAGACCTTGGAATTGGAATTGAAAAGTGGAATTGGAATTGAGAGTATTATTTTGGGAAGGAAAATCCATTCCCATTTTTGTGTCAATATTATATTGCTATAAGGATGTGTGTATATATACACGTGTGTATATACATACACGAGTCTATATACACACATGAGTGTATATAGTATATATACATGTATGTATATATACACACATGTATATATACACATATGTACATACACACGTGTGTGTATATATGTGTATATGTGTGTATATACACACGTGTATATGTGTGTGTATACGTGTATATATATACATAAATATGTGTATATATGTGTGTATACACACACACATGTGTGTGTGTATATACACATTAGTGTATATGTGTACACATGTATATACATACATGTATGTGTATATATGTGTGTGTGTATGTGTGTATATACATGTGTGTATATATACACGTGTGTGTATATACACGTGTATATATACGTGTATATATACACATGCATATATATAGTATATACTTAGTTACCGATTCGGGTGCGGATGCGGATGCGGATGCGGGTGCGTGGATGCGTGAAAATTTTTTTGGGGGGGATGCGGGTGCGTTTGGATGCGTTTATATATATATATATTTATTTATATTTATATTTATTTATTTTTAAATATATATATATAGTATAATATATTATATATACAAAGAAATGCAAGAAACATACAAAAATAGATCATTTGATATTGTCAATTGATAATGAATATGATGGTATGATACTTCACCACTAACAACAAATTGAAATAAGTTCAATACTAATCAGTCATGTTCATTGTTCAAGATTCAAATGCAATTTGAACTACAAAACCAAAACTTAGTTCATGATTCAATGTTCATCAATCAAGAGTCAAGACTCA
>MU223805.1:805256-820619 GCA_018584345.1 Thuja plicata | reverse complement strand
GTCAGGATGCCTGCAACAGGCATCCAGACGCATCCGGATGCCTGTGATGCGCATCCGAACAGCACCCAGAGAGCATTCGAGCCCGCATTAGCACCCGTCCGCATCAACATCCGCCTCCAGCAGATACCTGCCCGCATCAGTATCTAAGAGTATATATACATGTATGTATATATACACATGAGTGTATATGTGTATATGTGTATGTGTATATATATACACAAATGTGTGTATATATGTGTATATGTGTGTATACACACATGTGTGTAGTGTGTGTATATATATATATATACACGTGTATATGTGTATACATGTGTATATACATACATGTATGTGTATATATACATGTGTATGTGTGTATATACACACATGTGTATGTGTATATATACACACGTGTATATATATACATGTGTATATATACACGTGTGTATATATACACATGTGTGTGTATACTATATATACACACACATACACACGTGTGTGTGTGTGTATGTGTGTATATATGTGTATGTGGGCAAAAACAAAATTCTAATTCCAATTCCAATTCCAGTTTTGTGGAACCAAACGTAGAATTTGCATCTGCTCAGTCATCTTCCAGGTGAACCAAACAGAACAAACCCATATCTAGAATTCATTTTCAGAATAGCAAAATTCAGTTGAATTCCAGAATTGGCTATTCCAGCATACACGAATTCCGCGAAACAAACGGGCTTACATTCAGCAAGAATTAACTCATCCCTGATCAAACCTTGCAAAGGAATCTTCAAGATAGAAACAGAAATGTTACCATGAAAAAAATGATCTCTGACATACATATGAATAATGAAATTATAGAGCATAAGAGAAAACCTGTGTTCCACGGGGACGCGTCCCCTGCCCTTGTACCCTCGTTCCCGTCCCGGATACGAAACGGGGACGCGGGGACCGATTTTCGACGTCTCCTAACAGTCCCCTTTTTTTTCCCAAATCGGGGACGTTCCAGAAATTGAAAAAAAAACAAAGTTTCCTAAATAGGGGACATATTTGGGTACCGGGGACAGTCAGTTGGCCGTCCCCGTACCCAGATCCGTCCCCTATTTCCCAGCCAAAAAAAAATGGCCGCCAATCTTAAAAAGTGAGTTTTTTTTTAATTTGTTTGGTTTTCGGCGGGCCCCACGTGGACTCTAATATTAAATAAAAGATACTAAACCCTATTATGGATGCTAAAAACATAAAAAGCCTAACTCTCTTTCATTTGTTCATTTCATTCATTCTTGCCAAAAAGAAGAAGAAAGAGGAGCAGCAACAAAGCTTTCGTTTTTGAGTATTCATATCTTTCATGTATTCATTGTTTTGAGCTTCTAAAATGTCTATGGTGAATGGTTTATCAATGTTATGATATGCATATTTGAATTCTTTCTATATATATAAAAATTCCCCTATTTTTTTAGTAGTCGTCCCCTAAAAATTGGCTCTGAGCCGTACCCGTACTGGAAACACGTCCCCGTCCCCTAAAACGTCCCTGTCCCGGAAACTCCGTGGACCATAGGAGAAAACAAATTATAGATCTAATAAAGTAACCATTTAATAAGTGATACTTCAAAAAAGTATGCTTCTCAATATTGAAGTTCACAAAGAAGCAGTAGCATGTAACAATGAACTTCTATAACTTATTCCTATTTAGCATTAAACCAGCAGTGATTAACAAATTTACGGCAACAAAGAGCAAATACAAACTCATTTTTTCTGTCGTACAATAAACTACAATTTCTATTACAACAGTCATATTAAATCAGCAATGGTTAAGAGTTTTATAGCAAAACAGCAAGTGTTAAAGAAAAAGTACAGGAAGTTCAATCTTTCGAGATCCTTGCCCTTTCAGGAGGGTCCTGGGCATTCACAAAATAGATGCATGCTTTTATTAGGAAAAGAATAATAACGAAATCTGAAACTCACAATATTATAAGACGATAAAAAATATCACCAAATCAAGCTAGTTTTTACTTGGAAAGAACAAATCTCGTATACAATCCACTTGAACTGTACAGTTCTGTAACAAAACAGTTTATCCACTTCAGTACCGAGAGCATATAGTAAAATTCATAACCTGATACATGAAGAAAACAGAATCCCAAAAGATGGGAGCATAGCTAACCGCATAAAAATTCTGCATTATCCATACCCAAGAAATTACATGTATAAGAATGCAAGCTGTTTGCATATCCCAAGAGAGCCAAAATAAATAAGAAAATATTTCTTGTATGGCAAAGATTATGACCTTTGGCAAAATAACAGTGGAAAAATGCATCAGACATGCATACTACCATGAATTCCACAAACCAAATAGATGTACAAGTACATAAAATAAGAAGTCTCCTTGACCTGACATTATTTGCATCTGAAATTCAACAGGGTTCACCTCATCCAAATCTATAGAAGCACCAATCCTAACTCTGATGGTTTCAGGGCATCTCTGACGCGATAATTATAAAGGTAATAATGAAGCTGTCCATCACCTGGCCCAAACTTTAACTTTTTCAAAAAAGACTCATTCTGCATGATATCCAGAGCATTGAACACATCATAATCTTTCTGCTTTGCCACAATAAGAGCATCATTCATTAATTGAAGCAGAGGTGTCTGGGTTGATACATTATAATATGAATAAGCAGCCTTCAGCATAGAATAGTTGGGATTGCCAAGGATTGAGGATGGAAGAGTGTAGAAGCTGCAGAAGTCTGTAATTTCATGAGTATCTGGATTTTCTACCAAAAAACTGTCAACCACATTTTCAGTAGGAAGCAGCCAGTGGTCAACATCATCTTCGCTAAAATCTGGGGCAACAACAAATTTGGACAGGTGATTCCGCAAAAGCCTAGTGACAGCAGGAACATCATGCCTTTCCATTGCCCTGAAACCAGGAGTGATGGTATTCTCTGGCAGCCGGTACAACTTGATGGTCCTGCTCATTGTCATCCGAGCTCCAAGCCTTGAGAATCCGACATCTATGAGTTTCTTAGGATTCAATGACCTGTGCCAGTACTGGCAAGTGGCAATTGGAGTAGGCAGAACAACCCCTGCTGTATATGCGGCTTGCCAGATGTCCTCCAGATGCACTCTCCTTGTCACTTCCTTAATCAGAACTGGTGCAAGCCTCTTGGATCGGAGCTTCTTATGAACACAAAGAAAATTGATCTCTGCCATAATAATAGATCGATCTCGGGCTCTGATTTTGACAGGGACACCTGTAATGAAAGCTACCAGTTTCCTGGTATTCTTAACCCTTACACCAATATGCCAGCTCTTGAAATAGCCAGGGGGTCTGAGAGCCCATTTCAGAAAATCCTCAGAGTAATCAAATCTAAACATGTTCTCATCATCCTCCACATAGTTATTGGTCAACAGATTGTAAATCTCGGTGAGAGTGTTTTCACTATCAATATCACAAGTACACCACTCATACTGATTAGGCAAATTGTATGGCTCCTTCCTAACCTCAGACAAGGGGGTGGGATCCTCTATTGGACCTTCGGGTAGGTTACGATTATCCACATCCTTGAATTGCCCAACCGGTTGGGTTTCACAAAATTTGTGTTTTTTGGCAAGGGTGAGGGCATTTTGTGCCTTCCTGCTTAAACTCTCAATAGACCCCTCAATCTCAGAAGGCACACCATTGTCATCTTGATTCTGATCCTGCCCCCCAGGTGAAGAGTTACTCCCTACCATATGATTTCTGATCCAATCGAACAACTACTCAAGTGGGTACAAAGAAAACCAAAACCCCATCCAATCAGATGAATAATGAAATGGGTGCCTAAGAAACCTAGAAAGATCAATAAGAACCTTTCTCATTTGTTCATTTTATTGCAGAAATCGGAGAACCCGTCAAGGAAATGCATAAAACATGAGTACCCAGCAGGTAAAAGCACATAAAATAAATTAAAAACCAAGATACTTGAATCCTATAGAATGGTAACGAAAGCTTCAACTTACATGTCTCTCCCCGATTTGTTTCCACGGTTTCTTCTTTCACAATTTTCTTTTCAGGATCAAAAACAGCCTGCGAAGCCAGAGCGATCAATACAGTGAACAGAGACCTCATTCCAAGCTTGTATTATTTGGGCGTCTGAGAAAAGTGGGATTAAAACAAGAACAGACGAACTTTGTTCTATGCGGAGCTGTCTTCTTTTATTCTTTGTCGAATAAACTAAGGAATCCTGGCACTGAAGGACCGTAAATCCTACGCTGTTCGCATGGAGAGTTAGGAATCACCACAGTTAACATCCCACGGTTACAACCTGGGGACCATGGGATTGGTACTCAACCATGCTCGCAAGCTCCCAACTTTCTTTTCTATTATATTGTCGAAAAATGATTATCAGTCCTCTCGTATTCCAGAATTTAATCCTTCGTACACATCCATTTGTAAGATGAAAAGAAATCTATATGGTGTAATAATATAATATACTAGCAGTTGCAATGGTGCAATGGTTACCTCCATAGGAAGATATGTTGGGGGTAATATATTGAAGGGCATGAAGAAAAGTTTGAGTAATTTTAATCTTATGTAAGAGAACAATTAAGTTAAATTTTATGTATTGATCATTCTTAATGGATATGGTACATTACAAGTTTATGGTTGTTGCATTGTCAATTGAACACAGAAAATCTTTCTTGTTCTTGCATAGACAATGATTGAGGGTTGCTTCAGCTTTCAAGCACTATAATGGATCAAATTTAAGAAATGCTTCTAGAAAGTCTGTGAGTGATCAACATGTTCCATTATGTGAGTCGATGGAGCTTTTTGACAACTCTAATACTGCTGTAAAAATTTGTGGATTTGATTGCGTAGTTTTTTTCCATCAATATGATCCATCATTAGAATGCAAGAAAACTAAATAAGAAAAAAGATGATGGAAATGGTACTAGGGCCTTTGCCCCAATATATGTTTCATAGAGGAGAGTGAGTTGCCTACTTGAAAGTTATGTTTCCTTTTTGTTATTCCCACTACTTTAAAATAGCATCCAACATTGGCCAAGATACCACCCTCCCTATTGCTGAAAACATAATCCAAGCAATTCAAAATTAGACCACCTTTTATAAATAGTTAAATAGATTCCATCATTTAATATCAAATTATTAATTTTTAAAAATAATAATTTAAAATTAAAAAAAACTTTTACCTTCACTTTAATCTAAAATAGAATCATTAATACAATCTTATTAAAAATTATTAAATTAAAATTAAATTTAGAATAATAAATTCAATATTAGAATTAAAAATTAAAAAAAATAATCATATATATTAAAAACTAATTATTTACTACTAAAATATTAAATCTCTCTTTTATAATTTAAACACTCTATTATGAATAGAAAAAAAAATTTGTACCATGTATTTAGACGCATAAAATAATTGTAACAAGAATTCCCCACGAAATTTAGAATTAATGTCTTGCCTTACTTGTTGAAGTCCATTTGTACCATGTAATTAGATGCATAAAATAATTGTAACAAGAATTCCCCACGAAGTTTAGAATTAATGTCTTGCCTTACTTGTTAAAGCCTATTTGTACCATGTATTTAGATGCATAAAATAATTGTAACAAGAATTCTCCACAAAGTTTAGAATTAATGTCTTGCCTTGACTTGTTAAAGCATAGGCATTACAACATGTGAGGACTATAAAAGAAATGACTTTTAGGAAATGTTATCAAATTTATTATTAATTTTGATAATTTATATTTTTTAAAACTTTGGATGTATGTTTTAGAAAAATAAATGTTTTTAATTAAAAATAATAAAAATACTTGTCTATAATTAATTGGAAACAAATTTTTTTAAGCAAATTGGAAAATAAGAAATGTTTAAATTGAAAAACAATAAAAGATTCGTAATAAAAAAAAAAATTAAAAAAATCATAACTTCAACATTTTTAACATATTTCCTTGAGACTAGTATATTAAATTACTACCAAAAGTACTCTTTGTATGGTGGAAGATGCAGCCCCATTTTTAATGCTTGGAACAATTAATGTGGAGGTCATTCGGAGAGAGAAGAGAAAGAGCAATTGAACATCCATCATGCCCACCCAAATTGCAGCAAAATGTGAATGTACATGCATGTCTGTCGACACTCTTACAACTCTACAGTTTACCAACAAATCAACAACAACCCAAAAAATAACAAGCAACCCAACAAGTTTTTAAATGAAGATCCAATACCCAAATGAAAATCCCAATTCAAAAAAAATACCGATCAATCAAATCAAAAGAAAAACCTAGGAAAAACTAAATTTTGACTTGAAAGACAATATATTATTTTGCCGAACGAAAGCTTAAGATTTTCAAATTGTAAAACTTAAAAAAATAAAATAAAAAAATAAAAAAATTGTAACACTCAAATTTAAGAGAATAAAATAATTCATTCCATCATGTCCATGACTTATCGGTCAAATAAATACAGGATGAATGTGGACATCATAGTGTTTGGCGGTAGCGGCCTCCACTTCTCAAACCCTAATAACCAACAAACCCTAAAATAAAATAAAATTACATTCCGCGGAAAAGCATGATAGTGAGGGTTTCACTTGGTGATGGCATGGATGGAATAGCCTAGAAGTGTGTGAGCAGCCAGCATATCTAGAATTCCACCTGCACATTCATCAGGCCACACAAAAAATTACTAAAAATTTTAAGTCAGATATTTGAAAACAGTAAGAGAGAAATAAATAAAAGAGCTTACACAAAAAATTACTAAAACATTTAAGTCGGATATTTGAAAACAGTAAAAGAGACATAAATAAAAGAGCTTAAGAAGTGGTGATTGTTACATGACAACCAAATTTTAAGAAGATTCCCGAGGGAGGCAGAATAATGGCCAAAATGATGTCGATGTAGTTTGTAGTGCCTTCTCTCATGATTTATTTCAACAACAATACCAAAACACCAAAACAAAAACAACAAGATGAGCTCAAAATAGATAACAACGCACAAAGACCCACTCTTCACAGCCAGCAAAATAATAATAACAATTGAGAGAAAGAAGGAAAAATAAGGAGTGACCTACAGAGCTTTGGGCACGTGAAGATATATTAGTCTTGCACGGTGGATAAAATACACAGAAACAATAAGGTGGAAGCTCCAAAGATAGAGAAATGGCACTTCTCAGAGGCCATTAAATTATTTTTACAACTTTCCTTTGCGTGTACTCATAAAATTGTCAGTCATACCTCTCATTTCTTCGTCACTTCATAAGAAAGTAGTGTGTAGGGTTTATTTGACAATGCACCAATTAGTTGAATTCCTTGGACATAGTGCGTGAACAATTAATTTTGTATTGAATGTATGTACAATCGTCGATATAACCAGTGCATCAGACACAGGAAAGTCATCGGAGCCAGGCATGTGATATGACAATTTCGGTGATTTTCCAATTAATCGTGAAACCGATTACAAATAGCCTCAAAGCATTTTTCGAATGTGAGACAATTCTACGTGAGAAAATTCTGGTTGCAAGCAACCTCAAAGGAGAAGCCTATCGGCTTAATAAATATAATATACTAGCAGTTGCGCGTTTTACTACGTGCAACATGTTGATTCTTTTTTATGTTGTGATAACTGGACAGCAACCTTTTCACTTTGCAATGGATCTTTAAGAGTAGCCAACTCCAAGCAGTTCATCAAGACTGAAAAGGACTAGCTAACAAGGATGCGGATCCATCCTTCTACGCTTTAGGTTCTGCAAAACCAAGGGGGGGACACCCTTCAACACCTTCAAATATTCAGTAAGGCATCAATCAGGCAAAGATCTCACTGAGGCTCAACACGGTCGGGAGGTACTAGGTAACTGGCTAATCACTAGATATGCATCATTATGAAAATATTAATCCCAGATCAGTGCCTTTTCCATGGGCATATCTCAAAGTAAACAAAATATACATGAATTAACTTCTGTCAAATATTCCAAGCCATGAACATAATCACTCTAGACCAATACTACTTATAAGATCCTCTTGTAGACAACCAAATGAAACCTATGTCACATCTACAACATTATTTAATTCAATCCTAGATCAGAACTGAAGAATGATAACACATACATAGATAAACCTTATGCAGAGAATTAGAAAATTCAGACTTCACAAGACTGACACCAAGGAGAGACTTGAATCTGGATCTCTCATATTAAGTATGAAGAATCACATTCTTGTATACAATCTACTTCAAAATACACATGTTCAACAATATGCAAAAGATCTGAAACATTCATCTCATATTAACACACCTAGTACATTAAATGAACTATATCCTAATGGAACCAAACAAAAAATTGGAAGCTCCTGGAGTTAAGCACAGCTTGAAACTCATTGTGGAGGCCCAGAGTTTGGAACCCTGTACAAAGGGAATAAATCTGAATAAGTAGGAAGCGAGAGCCATCAGATTGCTCCTCCCACAAACACCTGTCCTTTCCCCCCAAATATCTAAAACTGAACTCTTCTTCAACTGCCAAAAATCTGAGTTGATCTGCAAAAATATCTCCTTTGCAAAGGCCTTTGAAACTCCCTCCAAAACCTTCCGTGAAAGCCTTTGCAATTCAATTTTATGTCTTTGAGAATAAAAGATTTCAAATGTTTTTCATCATTAAAATACCTGCATAGTCCACTTTAATCTTTTAAATCTTCATTTATGCACAAACTTTATACTTTATTACTCCTGCACTTTAATCTTTGCACATTTCTCAGCACATTAATCTCTTATTTCTTTATGCACTTTATACTTTATTATTCTTCTTTCCTTCATTTTAATCTTTGTTTCTGCGCAGGCTAACTTCTGCATTTTAATTAGCACTTTAATTCCTTAGTTTCTTCACTTTAATATTTCCCTTTCCACAGAAGCACCAGATTTGGCCACGTGTCAATCTTTGATTCGTTCTATCAAACCACTTGGGCGCCTATGTCATCTACCCTGCCTAGGCCCGCCACCTATCCGGGTGCCACATGTCACGTAGGCTTAATGGTTTATGCTTATCCTCCCTGCATCTTTCTCTCTAAGCCTTTAAAGCAAGCCATTGATTTCATTTTCCTTAGGATGCATTCCCACCTAGGATGCCTCTCCTATGCGCTACCACATCACCATCCACATCAGTCTTGGATTCCACCTAAGCGCCACATGTCACACTGCTAGCACACTATGCGATCGCGCGATCTGATTGGGCAAGCTTGCTAACATCAGCACACGACCACGCCGGGTTGACACTTGTCACCACCATCCTTGTCATCTCCCATGTGGGCCCCACCAAAATTGGTGTTTCTTCCTCTATCATCCATCCACCTAGCATGGTTATCAAGGCACTCTTGCAAACGCGCCCAGAGCCTCTTCTCTTTCTTCAAACTAGTATGTAAGCGTTCTTCCTTTTAAACATCATTGAAGTTCCTTTCATGATCAATGTGGGACTAAGTTTCTTAGTTTTTTAAGGCTTTTATGCATTTCATGCCCAAAAATTATTTTACCCTCCTCCGGTCAATGCACAATAACCCCCCAACACCGCACGGTCGCCAAGAGCTCTCGCTCTTACTTCAAATCTTATTACAACTCTTTTACTATATAAACATGTAAGAAATTCCACCCACGCTACATCTGGGATAAGTTACTAAACACTTCTGTGTGCCCTGTGCATGCTTCCATCGTGCGCTTGAAGAGAGCACTCTTTAAAACAGTTCACACATGCATTTTTTTTGCTTTACACAACTCTTTTCATTAGGAAATCTAGGAAGTTGGACAAGTGAGCTAACTCTTGTAACACCTTCAAGTCCAGACCAGTCTGCTCAATGGCGTCAAGAGGTTCAACATGTTCTAAAACATTTTCTTTACAACTCTCTTTTAGTTCTTTGGAAGTTTCCAATATGACTTGATTGAAGGCAAGATTGAGATTCATCAGTAGCATTGATGGTAAAAAGACGCTGCAACAATGGACCCTCCTCTTCTCTCTAGTCTTTTTGTTGCCCAGTAAATGCATCTTTCAGTCCATTACCAACCATGCCAACGGGTTCCATCTAATCAATAACATTTGAAGCGGTTGATATGTTCTCTTGTCCTAGCTTGTCATCCATTTTATAATCTAAATACAAACACACTACAACACAATCATCCATCTTTGATGTTGGATACTTGAATATCCATTCACGAACGGCTGATTCTACTAGCATTCTTGCAGCCAAGGATCAAGTAGGTGTAGATGAGACAATTTGAACCACCTCTTCATTGCTCAAGACATCCCAAACCCCATCAAAAGCAAACACAAAAAATTGGTCCCTCTCTGTGAGAAGCCTATGTCAAACTTCAGGTATGGTAATCATGCCATATTCTTTCAAACAGAAATCTCCAAACACCCTTGCCATTGCCAAACCTGGGGCATCATCATATGGTAACCATACCCTATGCACTTCAGGTTCATCTTGCAAAGCAAAAACCTGACCCCTACATCATTTGATTCATTCTTCTTCCCTTGGAAAATTAGGCTTCAGATTAACAGTCACTTGATTAGCAATGAGAGAATCATCTATTGCTTTTGTTCCAAGAACAACACAAGAATCTCCAATTTTTCCAATAAAAAGGTATTGTCCCTGTTTAATAACAAAAACAACAATGCTTCCACTGCAAAAATAGTCTACATTTGAATTAGACCTCAATTATTTGTCCATTACTTTATATGCTTTCAAATATGTTTCTTTCCCAGCAAAAAAAAATGATGATTCCTTTTCTGAATTGATTTCTCCATCCAAATCATCAGGGGCATTTTTTGCCTTCTTTCTTTTGTTGTATCTATCAGAAACATAATTTTCATCTGCTTTGTCCTTGACAGATTTCCAAGAGGAATGCAGCTTCATTGGTAGTGAATCCCTAACCCTACAAGCAACAAGATGACCATGAGGACCATGGCCATCAGCAATCCCACAGAAAATTGTATCATCTGAAATAAAATCTTTGCAAAACCATACTAACGGAGCATTTAACTTTAAATAATAAAGTTACATTCATGAGCTCCCAGTTTGAAACACCATTACTCTTAAACTGATTTTCACATTCAAATAATCCAAATAGGGCCTTTAGTGGAGCCAGACCATAAAGCATCTAATTGGCTATCACAACAAATCATCTTGTATACCTCTACAAAATAATCACATAACAGCAACTGGCCTTAACAAATGATCAAATAATCTCCTAGAAATATGCCATCAGGAACATGTACTTACTTCCAACATGTGAACACAAGCGCAAAGCGGATTTGAAAAACACCTTCAGCTCTGAGAGATACTTATGTTGAAAGTTGACCAGTTCGTTATTTCTATACAACTGAAAGTTGAAAATAGAATAATTGAATTTGGATTAGCCCTTGTAAAAATAGGAAATAATGTCTTGAGGCCCAATCCTTGATCGTGGTATACATTTGGACACAAAGAGCATAAGGAAGAAAATTACTTGCGATATTATTCAGCTGGCACCAAAGTGTTAACCCTCAAAGTTGATCCCTCAGAGAGAATCATTGTTGTGTAGATTGAAATCTGAATAAATCACATTTGGATTTGACTTCATAAAGACAACAAATGAAACACTTAAGATCTGAACTCCTAGATACGGATTCACTTTCACATGGAGAAAACAAATTTTCAATTATCTTACTTTGATCATCAACAGGTCAATTAGTATGAATCCCCAAAGTCAGCTGTTTACCAACTCTCTGATTTCAAAATCAGTAACACTACATAAATCTGATTTGGAATTTGTTGAGAAAACTAACCAAATGGATTGGCACAAGTCTATAAATATCCATGGGGGAAATTTTTCATGATTACAATATAGGGGAGCATTCAATTTTCTATGACACTCAACCGGATACAAATTGTAAGACCTCAAAGTAGGCAACTTCATAATTCTGCATTTCAGACTTTGAGAAACAACATAAATTGCAAATAAAATGGCTCTAGCAAACCTATCATATGAACTCACGGGAATCTGAAAATGAAAATGGAGATTCTCTCTCATGCATACACCATACTAGAACCATCCTTATACCTCAGGCATTAATCTAGCCAAAGATATAAACCTCCAAAATGGGTCACTTGGTAAAACCTGAATAGGTGCCAAGTGTAGATTTATGTAAACCCCTTTAAACAACTACCTCAAAAACACATTCAATCTGAACTCTAAAATTTGTAACCCACTATATTTACTCCATGATAGGTTTTCACATGTTCCCCAATCGGTATCTCATACAAATCATCAAGTCTCATTTTACTCTCACTCCAATTAGGTCTCTTCAAAGAGTTTTTAGGGGTACTCACTTTGCCTTAGAGAAAATTTTAAATTGGTCACTCCAAATTTGTGCCAAATTTGAGAGTACCAGCAGTGGTTTTGTCTGGAGACGCATGCCCCTTGCGATCATGTAGAGAATCTAGAATCTCTAGGTTGAGCAATCAATGAACTGAAAGAAAAGTTGAGGAAATCCCTTGAAAAAAGAAGAGAACTTACTAAGAAATTGATTGAAAGACAAGATTATATAGATCGACTATCTGAAGGTAGTATGTCAAGAATCTAAGGAAGCACTTGCAAATATGATGGATAAAAACTATGGACTAAAAGAAGAAGTGGAAAATCTAAAAAGAGAGCTTGAAAGTTAGTCTGTTAGGATGTGTGAAGAGATTGAAGGCAGATGAGTTGTTAAGGATGCCAAGAAAATTGTTGAAGATGCCCTAAAGGCTAAAGATGAAACCCTAACTAAAATTTTGGAGAAACTATTCAGATTGGAGCAAGAGATTATTGTATTGCATGAACACTTGCATGACACAAATGAATAAAATACTGATATTTTAATAGAGAATGAGGGACTGAGGAAAGAGAATGAGAAGCTGAAAGAAGAGCTTAAAGTTGAAAATGATTTGCTGGATAAATTCAATAAGAGTTCTACTAAACTTGATGAACAACTCACAAGTCAGAGGAGGAATGGAGAGAAACAAGGTATGGGGTTTTCAAACTTTGAAGTTGGTGAATCATCTGGCATTAAGGACATCAATGCAGGAGACAAATCAATGTCCAAGGTGAACAACAACACTAGTAAGAGAAGGTATAGACTGATATGTTTTGCTAATGTATATTGGTCTAAACCTATTGGTCCTAATGTTAGACCTAGAGGTCCTACTAGTAGATCATGAAATTCCTATGATAGAACCGATAACTAAAATGCTAGATCTAATGCATTCCATGGAGCTTGTTATTATTGCAATAAGTTTGGACGTAGGGCTAATAAGTGCAGGATCATAATCAACAATCAGTGGTCATATAAATACAATAGACACAAACCTAATAATCAAGGTAACCGATCAAATGTTACCTGTTCTATTTATCATAGGTATGGACATATGGCCATGAATTAGAGATTAAGGTCAGCTAGAGGCAATGTTGGACCTTGGAAACAAATAGGTATGAATTGTTACATTTGTAACAAAGTTGGTCATCTTGCTAGAACATGTAGAGAAATAAAGAATACTAGAGTTCAACCGATAAACAAGGTTGTAAATGATAAAGGGAAGAAAATTGTTGATGTTGAGGAATTCAGAAGTGAGAGTAAGAAGACATGGGTGAAGAAAGGTGAATTGAAATCTTTTGAGTTGACCAAGAACTCCACAAATTTAGGAAATGTGGAGAATCCATCAGTGAACTAAGTCTATTTTTGGCTTAAGGGGAGAACAAAAAGGAAAAATCCTAAACAACCCCTATAAGTGAATGAACGGTAAGATTCATATGCATAATGAGATGCTTATTTGTGATTTGAATGATGGTTAGTCAAGATAAAGTGATATATTTTCTTTTGTGCGTGCATATAACAAATGTTATGTTTTAACCGTTGTGTATAATGACTACATTCTCAACAATAAAAGGTGGAAAAAATAAACTCATTTGTTACTTTTCATTCTAACGAGTTTTAGTAGAGCACTTGTTCATTGCAAAGTGATTAAGAGTGTTGTGAATTCGAGCAGTGAATCATTTTAGTTATCAAAGAACACTAATCAGTGAAGTTGAAGGTTTTTGCTTTTATTGTGAAGATTTTGTAGAAGTGTTATTTTAGAGATTTTATTGTTGACATTATGGATACCCCTATGTTGGTCGACATTGTTGATGAGCTGAGACCCGTATTCAAGTTACACCCCATGAAGGAAAACTAAAATGATCCAATGGGTTCTCTATCCTTGATACCCTATGGTGTATTGATGATAGAATATATTCAATCATTCATCCATTGTAAGAAGGAAGATCTTGGAGCTTAAAAAATATATGATGAGCTCACTAAATTGTGCAATGGTCAAGGTTTAAAGAATGATCATATACATCTGATGCACAAAGGTTTTACATATGCAGCTAAGATACCTGATGATTTTCATCCACATTAGATAAGATATGTATTGATCAGAGTTCATGATCAATTAATTTGGTTGGATAAGCCACACAAGATTACAAAGGAGATAATCAATAGGGTTATTGGGTTCAACGTGACCATTGAGCCACGAACTCTTTGAACTATAACTGCTAATTTGGTCACTCGTTTGACCAAATCCAAACAAGATCACCGAGCTATGACTATTAAAGATATAAAAGACAAGGAAGTGGGATTTTCTTCAATGGTGGTAGGGTATAGAGTGTACCAGTCTAGTTAGTTGAACTATGTACCTGGTGGAGCAATTTATGCTACTTATAGAATGGTGAAGGAATATGCCAAATACGACCTATGTGAGATGTTCAGGACCCAATTATTCGTAAACATGGAAAGCTTCAAGAAGGATAAGAAAAAATCGTTCAAATATGGATCACTCTTGGTATGTATATTCTTTTACTTGCAGAATCAATTTCCTGGAATAGGTCCAATCACATGGTCAAAAGACCAACCAGTAATAATGTAGATTAAAGAATGTATCAGGACGTTAGGAAATAATTTTAATACTGTTATGTGGGGATATTTGAAAGATTTTCAAGGGAAAATGCATATGAGAGACAGAATCCCAACTAGTATTGTTGAAAAATATAAAGGTGATATTTGTTTTCTAGTAGATACAGATACCTATATGTTGTTGTAGACACCCGAAAATGGACAGGCTTGTGACTTTACATTAAAAACACTAATTTTCATCTATTAATTAATGTTTTTAATCATTAATTAATCATCTATTTTCCTCTAAAATTCATTCCCCAAATCATCTAATCAAATTCCAAAATTAATTAAATAATTAATTTTATTTAATTAATTAACCTTTAATTGATTAATTACCATTAATTAATTAATTAAATTCAATTTCCTATAGTTTAAATTTAAATATTTAAACTTACTAATTAAAT